>CAUYRT010016117.1:0-33544 GCA_963574885.1 Lepilemur ruficaudatus | reverse complement strand
CCCAACCTCTTTCAAATACAAATGCAGGACCTGCCTGACAGGTTTGGGACTGGTAGGGGGTCTGTGGTCACTGTCAGAGCAGCCTGCAATGCTTCCAGACTAGGGGGAAACTTCCCTTCCCCCATCCAGTGTTTGGGCTCTGAGTCCCCATGTAGCACAGCCTCCCACGGCTTGCCTGCAGCAGCAGCAGCGTCCCAATTGGCTGAAACCCCCACTGATCAGGTGCAGTAGGTCTATCCAGAGTCTGACAAAATCTCAGCAACTTCCCAGGCCAGGGAAAAGGCACTCTCTGCACTCACTCCTGTGGCAGTGGGGAGCGTCCGCTCGGCCAGGGCCCTCCCCAAATAGAGGAGCACACCGGAGAGTTCAAAGTTTTTCCCCGCTCCAGTTTTTTCCTCCTGCACAGCCCGTCTGCCTACACCACTGTTGCCAGCAGACTTCAGCCACTTCCCTGCTTGCGAGGGTGTGGGGCACAGTGGGGGAAGGGTGGTCTCCCTGGGGAATCAAAACACCCCGGCACAGATGCTGGCCGGCCGGCCGGCCGGAGCGGGAACCGGGCTCCCTCTCTAAGGCACCCGACCGTCTCTCTACTTCATGAGAAGTTTTCCGATTCACCTCTGTTTTCCACTGAGGTCCTGTGTCCCATGCTGTTTCTCTGTAGATTCGCAGAGCTCGTCCTGTAGAAGTGGAGTTCACTCGTGTGCAGTGGTCTGCCTATTTCACCTCTGACTCTGGGAGCAGAGAGCCAGGAGGGCACTCCTATTCCGCCATTTTCCACAATCCAAGAATTATCTACTTTTTATTATCTATAATTTCTCCATTTTCTCAGGGCTCCCCACTTCAAAAGCAAAGTGTCCTTAATGAATGCTTTCTTTAGCAGAAAATACCAGACATTGTTATTATATTTGCATAAACAGTCAATTATCTTTTCAAACGATTTGAACAATAATTTTAAAGTCTACACACAGTTTCATTTCCAGAGCTCTTCCTTTCTACAGATCCAAATTTCCAGGTGTTATTTTCCTTCTGCCTTAAGGATAAACTTTAACATTTCTTATAGTGCACTGCTATCTGCAATCATTCTAGGCAGTTCTTTCTCTAGCCTTAGATAGTCTCCTCAAACACAGGAGCTGATCATTATTCAGCTGAATACTCAAAGGGGTCATCTGAAGATTTCCAGGGTTAATGCTCCATTCAGCTCTCTTCTCTTTGGTACCCTATCCTGAAAACTCCAGCCATTTTTTTCTCCCTAGACTCTCAGGTCCATCCCTATGTTTCAGAAATATATATCCTTTTGTGAATTGCCCCTTCCATGTCTGCCTGCAGGCCACCTCCTCACAGGGCTCAGAAGCAAATCCAAATGCTAAGCCAAATGTCCAATATCTGAGACTGACAACAGCTATTCTCCCTATCCAGATATTGACCCAGACTCTCCAACAAAACATACCCTTTTTTCTCCGCCTGTTATGGGTGGAATTACACCCGCCTCCCACAGAGATATCTGGAAATCCTAACTTCCAATATCTCAGAGAATGACCTTATTTGGAAATAAATTTGTTGCAGATATAATTAGTTAAGGTCAGGTCACACTGTAATAAAGTAAGTCATTAATCCAATATGACTGGTGTCCTTACAAGAAGATGACATGAAGACATAGAAGAGTTCACTAGTGACAAGGCAGAGAGACACAGAGAGAATGTCATGTGACAAAAGACAGAAACAGAGATGGGGTGATGGAACTTGTTGGGGCTCAGAAAACAACAAATGTGGCACTTTGACATGTTAAACTGAAGAAAAAGACTCAAGGTCTCTCTTACCTTCCCCCTTCCTGACTTTCAATCCTCCGTCTCTCCCAAAGCATAGGATGAAGTTGTTCTCTGAAGGTCCCTTTTCTGTCTAAAATCTGGAACTGCCAAATAAGAAAATAATTACCTCTGGTCCCTTCCCTGAGTTTTCATTAACTGAAATCATATTACAGGAAGAAAGACTGGAGTCTGTCAACACAGCTGCACAAACTTTTGTCACAAACTATTGTCTGCTCTGTGGGCCCAACAGACTTTGTCCCAGGCCATTGTATGTTCTTCAAGCTTATTGAATTTCCCTAAAAATCGTTTATTAATACTACCTCCCTAAAATCATCCATACGTCCCCTATCCCCTAAGAAGAAGAGTATATAAGTATTTGTGTCCCATTGTGAGTGGGATAATCACTCTGTGATTCACTACCTTCCCCATGCACATTAATAAATTTGTATACCTTTTCTCCTACAAATTTGCTTTTTTTCAATTGATTCTCAGTGAACTTTCAGAGGACAAAGGGGAAGTTTTCCCTTGGCCCCTATGAGCTGCTAGACAAGAATGCCAAGGATTGCTGGCTACCACCAGAAGCTAGGCAAGAGGCAAGGAAAGATTAACCCGAGTGTCTCAGAGGGAGCATGGCCCTGCTGACACCTTGATTTTCAATTTCTAGCCTCCAGAACTGGGAGATGATAAATTTCTGCTGTTCTGAGCTATCCAGTTTGCAATTCTTTGTTAAGGCAACATTGGAAAACTAATTTACTGCCTAAAATGCTTATAGAAACTTCCTTTTTCAGTCCATACCCAAGACTTTACCAAATATTTACAGAAATGTCTGAACGCAATTTGGGCCCAATATGGATTCACATAAAAGCAAGAAGAAAAAGTGCCAAACTTTGTCTAGGGGATGGCAGCAAAATTCATAGAAAAATTTATTTTTAATCTGCACTTTACATTTTGATCATATTTTGTCAATCAAAAGGGATTCAAAGCGGAGGAAATAGCATATATATTTTTTCTAATCTTTATTTCTTACGGTAATTTAATTTAAATGACCATATAAATCAATATTTTTTTGTTACATTTTTTCCTTTACTTTTATAGAGTAAATTTAACCTGTCTTTCATTTGGAAATGGAGACTTTCTTTCACATAGGAACAATTTATCAGGCTGGATAATTACAGTTTAGGTAATATTAATAGAACATTAGAAACTGTAACACTCCATATTAAAAACACAGATTGATTATGTATCTGAAAAAAAGAGCTTACAGTAAAAACCGAGTGGCAGTAAATTCTACACATTTGAATTACATACATAGATCTAAGACTAATAAATCCTTAAAATACCATCATCATTTATAGCAGAGAATTTTTGTTTTGTTTTGTTTGCTTGGTTTTTAGAGCAAGTACTTTCACTGGTATATATTAATGTCATATTTTTAAAAATTTTGTGCTGACATAACAAACCAAATAATACAAAGAACTACTAACAATATAATATATCTATTGCAATCAATAGGCTCCTCCTGCCCTTGGGAATAAAAGATTTTTTTTTTCTCTGTTGTTCCTGGCTTAGTGTGAAAATAAACTGAGTAGAATTTTCCTTCCATATGCAGAGATCTTATAACTACAGGACAAGAGGTTTTTTGTGGGTGGATTGATAATGTTTCCCTATGAAAATATCTAAGGCCACAACAACTTTGGAGTTATGCTAGTTTAATATAATTGTTCCAACATCATAGTTAGTGTCAAAATTTATTTATATCCAGCTTTGCCAATCTCCAGGTGAGTTCTCCATTATGTCTCTCAAAATTAGTATATTCTGCCTGCTTATACACTAACTTCACATATTTTAACAGTTCAGGGATTAATAGCACCTTTAAAATATAAATTAAAGGGAAATATATCAGAATAGATACAGATATTTACATGGCCTAGTACTTTTAAGTGCAAAAACGTTTGAAGTTTTGGCTAGACTAGTTTACAAACCATGTTCTATAGAGCTTTGGGATTCCTGGAAGGATCTGAAATGGTTCCCTAAGCACATTTGATTTTGAAAAATAAAAATGTACCTATAGCATCATTCTAATTAAGACACTAAATCATATGAGAAGAAGCACTCACTATGGGCTGGGGCCAGCTATTTAAATGTGTGCTGCTGATATTGCAACACCTTGTAAGATGAGCAAGTGTCTATGAAAACTTAGTAATATTGTCTGATGTTACAGGTGACAAGAGATTCCAAAAGTTCCATCTAACTTTATTGATTAATTAGCTAAAAAACAGAGATTATGTGAAATTTTAAAAATTTTGCATATTCAATGTATCTCTCCATTTTGTTTTGGTTTTCCATAATTTGTTCAAGCAGATAAGTATAACAAAGAGTATTATCTATTCATTTGTGAAACACTGGAATATGTTTTACAAATATATGTAGATATATGGAAACTACACTGATAATTGTTGGAACTATTTTAATAAATCATTAAATAACTTCATAAAAATGGAGCAATATGAAAAGAAAACTAAAGATAAAAAGCTGTTGCTAAAATGTGTTCAGTCCCTGAATGCTGTATACACATGGAAAAACAGTTGAAGTTGCCAACATCTTTCAAAAAAAGCATTGAATAATATCATACAAAACTGATGATTTTATGAAGATATATTTCATTATTTACAAGGATATGCGTAAAATGTTTCAGAATTTACTTTTTAATGACATCATTAGCTATCCTGAAGCAAGATGTTGCCAAGACTATTTAAAAACAAAACAAAACAAACAAACAAAAAAAACCTTTCCTTTTTGGATAGAAAATCTCCAAGTGCTAAACATCTTTGAACAATTACATGGCAGTAGTAGTTAGCATATTGCTGATATTTTAATACAATAATTGAACTTAACTTGATAATGCAGGATTTGAAATGTTTTTGCACTTAAAATGGAAGGAAAAATGCCAGCAATAAAATTGAAAGTTAAATATGGGATTCAACGGGTAAAGCTAAATAAATCTGCCTGCTTGGAGAGACTGTATTCCAGAGTTAGACACTGAGGGAGCTGAGGGTTTTTAATGGCCACATTAAACGTCTCATAATGGCAAACAATCTTTTATTAGTTTTTGTCAACAACAAAGACTTACACTTGTTGAGGAATGAGTCGTTAATCACCTTCTAGATTTAAGTCTGACCCACTAAGGGATTCACTAAATAATTAGATATGTTAGTGATTCAAGCTTGAAATAATAATTTCCTTATATTCCTTCTACTCCTTGCTCACTTTAAGTTTCTTCACCAGCTAAACTGAGAACACTTTTGTTCTTGATAGTTTCTGCAGCAACTTAGCTAAAATGGGATTTTCCTAAAAATATAAAAAGAAAGTACAACAAATTTTTCAAAAATAGGATTTTCTTGATTTGATGTTTTCTGTTTTTTAATCATAAGTATAATTTTATTAGAAAAGTCAATTAGTAAACAAAATTGTTTACATGCTGTGATTTTAGTTTTGCTGTAATATACAAGCACACAACTTCTCTAGACAGAAGAATATATATATGCATATTAAAGGAATAGAGACAGTGAGCCATAATGCTGAGAATTGTTTCTGAGTAGTATATTAGTGAAATTTAAAAAGTTTTTCTATGTAAATTGCTGTATTTCCCAAATTCATTTAAATAAAATTTTACTATTTTTTCAGCCTTTAAGGTATAATTGAAAAATAAAAATTATACATGTTTATAGTGTGCAATGTGATGTTTTGATATATGTGAATAGTGTGAAATGGTTAAATCAAGCTATTAACATACCCATGCTTTCAAAACAAACACATACACTCATTCAATCACATACATACACACAGAACTAGCAGTTTAAAATGTTCAGGCTTTAAGTGTGTCCTTTGAACATCTGGATTCCTCAAAAGAGTTGCATTGTTTTTATTGATTATATGGATGGAAAAATCCAAACTCTGAAATATTTGAAACAAGTTTATTCTGAGCCAAATTTGAGGACCATGACCCGGAGTCACTCCCAAGAAGCCTTGAGCAAGTGGGCTCGATGTGGTTGGGTTATGGTTTGGTTTTATACATTTCAGGGAGACAGGGGTTACAGGTAAAGTCATAAATCAATACGTGGGAGGCATACATTCATTTGGCTCGAAAACGTGGGCCATCTCGATGGGGGGGTGGGCTTACAGGTTATAGGTGGGTTTAAAGATTCTTTGGCTTATAACTTGTTAAAGACATGAAGCTTTGTCTAAAGGATTGGAATGTTTTGACATAAGGAGCTGTTGACATAGATTTGTTGTGTAAATTGAGGACCTGCAGGTTTGTCTTGCATACCCTTAGACCTATCAATGGGTCACAAAGGATATCTCCAAGAAGGGAGTCGGGCATGATGAGGCATGTCTGACCTCCCTCCTCCTGGCAGACAATTTAGTTTTAGGATATTCCTTTGGCCACAAGGGGGTCCATTCAGTCAGCCGGTTGGGGGTGAGCCTTAAAATTTTATTTTGGCTCACAATTGATAGGTAAGTTTGAAAAATTTAGACTTATAAAATTCATTTATAATTATAAAGTACTGTAAATAATAGATACTGTATATATTAAACTTCAAAAGAATAGCATTACTATTATACCTAATCATTGTTTACTGTGGCCCAGCAAAGATAGCACTCCAGCATTCCCAGGAAAATGATTATTTAGGTAACTTTTCCTTAAATATCTTTAAAAAGCAAATGTCTGACAGATGAATCCTACTTATTCTCAGATCAAAATCCAAAAGTTTCTAATTTCTATCACATATTATCTTACTTATTCTTTAGCTCTATGCTGTTTGCCCTGACTTTTAATATAACGAAAAACTCCTGTCACAGAATAGACTTCAGAATAAGTCATATCACTTCTCTAAGCTTTATCTTCTTAAGGCTAGACAAAGTAAATCTCTTTAAATTTCAATTACAGAGGTTATTTTACAATAAATAGTTCTACAGTGAATAAGGGAAATCAAAATCTTTTGTCACCGATGACCTTTTGTAGAAAAGCTGGCCCAGTGCTGAAAATTCAACAAAAGCCTAGCATCCCCACACCTGGCCTGATCAGGAGAGATAAGCATGATGACCGTTATCTTTACAAACTAGATGAAAGGAAAGGGATTGTAGATTATTCTTACACTGCCTTATGCAGGAAATGGCAAAAAGATAGGACTGAAAATTGTGTTAGACGTAATGTTCCCAGATCCATTAATTTAAAAAGTCTGGATTGGAAGGCGTTTTCTTCAATTGGATCCCAGGAACATATAACTTTATCTTAGGGGCATTTTTAAATTATCTTCAGGACTTCCTCAAAGAATTTTCTCTTAAGCAGTTCTGAGAAACTCAAGAGCTCTACATCTCTAAGCTAACACAGCACCATAAAGATTTCTATTCTCTCAAATATGCAACACTGGAGTAAAAAAGTCCTTTCAAAACATTTTTACAAATATGATCTCCTTCATTTAAATCAGATGTAGTCATTTTGTCTCTTAGGTTCAAAGTTCCAATTTTTGTTCAGGCTGTAAAATCTAATTATTATAGTTTCAAGTCGCCTGTTTTCTACTGTTAGAACTTTTGAGGCTGTCTTGGTATTTTAATCTTTTTTTTTTTTTTTTTTGTATTTCTTTAAATGGCTTTGATCAGCTCAATTAAAACCTAGACATTTTAGCTACTAATGCTTTTACTAACATTGCAGCAGATTTTCAAATTTCTGAGTAAAAATGATTCCTTATTTTGTACAATTAGTACAGATGTAGTGAGTTGAACTAAATCACTCCTAATCAATTTATATTTCTTGGTTGAAAATACTCATAGATAATCTAGGAACACATTGACATTTCATTTGCTAGAAAACCAAGAACAGATTTTTCTTACTAAATTTTGTTTTAATTTTAATTACATAGCATACTCTTCCAATACACAGGAAAAAAATACCATAAACTCATACATGTAATACACACATACATGTAGAAGGTTAGATAGGTAAAGTAGTAAAACCTAATATAGATCTGAAAAAATATTTAAATAATAATTTACCATTCAACCATAAGAGAGAACATTTTTAGATTCTAGAGCATTGTATGTATCTACCTGACTCATTTGGCATGCTGACAACAAAAGTAGACATCATGATTCATTTTTATTACTGTACTTACTAGAATTATTACTGATATATTGTCAAACCTGATCACTGTTGAGAAAGAGGTTATATCAATAATGCACTAAGACAACAGAAATAAACCAGAACTAACCCAGTGGAGAGCTGGATACCTTTACATCCAGCACTGGAGTCATGAATAAAATTTTAATCCTCTTCATGTAATTCAATAGTTAAATTTTACTAGCCTAATGTTTAAATATTTATAAATCCAGTTAACCTACTTAGATTTGAGGCAATTATTGTTAATCCCGATGATAGAATCTTAGTATTATTTAGGCAGAGGGAGGCAATGTGCTTAGAGAAAGAAATCTCTTTTTCCAGTCTCATAATACTCCATTATCAAGAAATAATATACATATATACTGTGTATATGTGTATGTGTATATATTATATATAGGGAAATATTCTATATGTACTATTTTTCATATACTTTATGAATTATTATTAATAGCTATCATTTATAATATGCTAATCCAGGTATGGATATTTAGAACTTGAAAGATTCTTTTCTTTCATTTTACACCAAAATTTCACAGTACCTGCTACAACAGCTTCCACTTCTATAACCTTGAATTAATAGTAGTAGATTGGCTTTTTCATCATTTTATGGAAAGGGTATAAGAACCTAGAGAGCCCCGTAGTCTACAGACCTTATGACAGAGACTTAGTCCTAATTTAGGTTTAAGAACTGTGTTAAAAATACATTATGTATAAAGAAGCAAGATGGCAGATGAGAAACACCTCCAGCCAGAGTGTCTGCAAGGAGACATTTTAGATGAAAGAGAAAAAAACACACAGACAGACAAATATAGATTGGAAAAGGATTGGAAGGAAGGGTGCCTGAACCTACAGGAGACTCTACAGGTAGAGGCTGCAGAGAACTGGAAGGAGAAAGGCATCAGCAGGGGTTAAGCCCTGAGAGGCCTGGAGACCAGTGAGAAGCGTAGGTGGAGTGGTTAAAATTGCCCTCCCTTGCATCTCTGATTGCTAGTGGGCTCCTGAGCCACTGAAGAGACCTGCTGAGACCCAGAGACTGCCCGGAGACTGCTGCCACCAGTGAGCAGAGAGCCTCTTGTGAACGGGACATCAGTTTCTACCTCCCTTGGGGCGCCTCCTACCCCACAGACCGGAGCCTGTCAGCAGGCTCCATAATGGGCTTCTCTACTCACTGGGTGCCATTGTCACCCCTGGAGGGGCCTCTACTCCTCAGGATCCATCTTGCTCATCCCCACACAGACATTTCCCAACTCCAGCCCAGACTGCAGGAGCCACAGGGATCCAGTGGGTCCCAGAAGAGCTGTGGGAATCCATAGCCTGGGAGTACTGTCACCTGGAAAGAGGTCAGAGACTTCTGGTGTGCAGTCCTTCCTCCACCTAGTCTTTCATTTGGCCTTTCCCTCCCCTACTCTTGGGTGCCAAGAGAGAAAATTTAGCCAGTACCCGAAGTCATCCACAGGCAATGGGTGTCAGCCTTTTCCTTCTGGGGCCTTGCAGTGGATTGAGGGGGTGTTCAAACTGTGAGCTCACTACAGGCTGGCCCTTCCTGGTGCTACTTGCCCAGTGACTTCAACCAAATGGGGCAAACCCTGAGGCAGAGTGACATTGATTCATCTTGGGCACCCCATGTGTGACTTAGGACCAACATTCTTCTCCCTGGCATTGTCAGGAGTTTTCTGTTTGAAGGATCTATCCTGCTCTCTCAGTGGGGTGTTGAAGTTCCGAACTATTACAATGCTGCCATTTATTATTTTGTTTAGATCAAGTATGGTTTGCTTTATGAATATGGGTGCACCAGTGCATAAACATTTAGTATCGTTATGTCTTCTTGTTGAATTGTCTCCTTCATCATTATACAATAACCGTCTTTCTCTTTCTTTACTTTTGTTGTTTTGGAGTCTGTGTTATCTGATATGAGAATGGCTGCCCCAGCTTTCTTTTGGTTTCCATTTGCATAGAATGTTGTTTTCCATCCCTTCATCTCGAGTCTGAATGAGTCCTTGTGGGTTAGATTTGTTTCCTAGAGATAGCAGATACTTGGTTTGTATTTCTGTTTTTTAATCCAGTCAGCCAGGATATGTCTCTTGGGTGGGGAGTTCAAGCCATTCATATTTATTAAAAGAATTGATAAGTGGGTGGATTTTTGTTCACCCCATTGAGTACAACTTTATTTCTTTGTTTTACCACTTGAGCCTTTATGGTATACGGGCTCTGAGCTTCAGCTTTTGGGTGATTTTACACTGGTGGGTCACTGTCATGCTTATCTGTGTATGATACATTTCTGCATACTTCCTGCAGGGAAGGTCTGGTCTTGACAAATTCCCTCAGTGTTTGCTTGTCTGAGAGTATTTTTATTTCTCCCTCATATAAGAAACTTAGTTTTGCAGGTTACAAAATTCTAGGCTGGGCATTATTCTGTTTGAGAAGACTGAGAATGGGACCCCATTCTTTTCTAGCTTGTAAGATCTCACTTGAGAAATCTGCAGTTAGTCTGATGGGTTTTCCTTTGTAAGTTACCTGTTGCTTTTGACATATGGCTCATAGGAGGGCCTCTTTGATGTTTACTTTGGCTAGTCTGAGGACTATGTGCCATGGTAATTGCCTCTTTATGTTGAATGTCCCAGGAGTCTTTTGAACTTTTTGTACCTGGATATCTAGATTTCTAGCAAGGCTAGGGAATTTTTCCTCAATTATTCCCTGAAATAGGTCTTCCAACTATTGTGTATTTTATTTTTTGCCCTCAGGGATGCCTGTGATTCTTTTGCTAGTTCTCTTTATATAATCCCATATTTCTTGTAGGTTTTGTTCGTTCCTCATATTTCCCAGTTCTTTCTCTTTGACTGACTTGTTTAAATCATAGGTGTTGTCTTCAAGCTCTGAGATTCTTTCTTCTGCCTGATATAGCATATTCTTAAGCTTTCCACTATGTTTTCTATTTCCTTGAATGAATTTTTCATTTCCAGGTGTTCTGTTTCCATTTTAATACCTCAAATTCCTTAGTAAATTTTTCATTCATTTCTTATATTGTTTTTGTGGTTTCTTTGTGTTGGCTTTCTATTTTTTCTTGCATTTCATTGAAAGTCCTTATTATCCATATTTGAAATTCTTCATCTGTCATTTCAATCTTTTGCTTTTGGTTGGTATCCATTGATAAGCAGATTTTTTTTTTATTGGGGGGTATCCTTTTGCTCTGATTTTTCATGTTTTCAAAGTTCTTTCACTGATTTCTTCTCATCTGGCCTCTTGATTCAGACCTTGGGATGCTAGGCCTGACTATGGGCCTGTTTCCAAGTCCCTAAAGATCAATCCCTGAGCATGCCAGGGAGAGGAGTGCTGATTCTTAGTTGTCTATGGAGTGTTCTAGCAGGTTTGGTGTACCTCTTGGGTTATCTCTGATCAGCTCTCTTCCCCTCTTCCCAACAGTGCATAGTGAGTTAGATTCCCCCACCTTAATCTCAACAATGGTGCATGGTACTTGTGAGTATGAATCAGCCACTCCGTTTACTTGAGTTGTGAGGCACGATGCTTAGCTATGGGTTTTTTCCCCCAACACTGACTGATGTTTGTGTGGAAGAGCCAGCTGCCAAGATGGTTTTTTGTGCCTGTGGTAAGCTCTGTTACCCCAGGTGGGGCACACAAATGCCCCAAGCTTTAGGAGGGACCCTGTAGCTTCCAGGGGTTTGCTTGATTTCTACTCCCCCTAGGTTGGGGGAGGAACACGACAAACTGTGGCTGGACTGCAGGAACCTGAAAGACATCCCACAGGCTCAGCAGGGTTTGGAAGTTGCTCCTCTGGCCACTAGGAGGACCCGCTGGTAGGAGGGATAGGACAAGCTCTCCATGTCAGGAGGGTTATTCATGGGAGAGAGGCCTAAACACTTCCATGCTAAGCCCCCTGGCTGGGATGTTTCTACCTTTATCCAGCAATGCAGTTTTTCTGTGGGGAGAGGTAGGTACTCCCCTAAATGGCCACTCCTTGCACCCATCACACCCTGTAAAATTGAGTCAGTAAATGCTGTAAAGGGTGTGCAAATTGGCCTCCCTGTCAGTAGGTGGTGCTTGCCAAAAGGAACAAGCTGCAATATTGTTTTTGGGTCCTGTTACCAAGTCTAGTCCCTCAGAAGAAGCACTTGAAGGCCCCACATGGTGGGTGGGGGCCTAGAACTTCAGGTGAGTGCTTATACTCTGCCACAGCAGAGGTGGGCATGGGAGTGTGGGTGGGCAGGACTGGGTGGGTGAGCATGCCCTCAGGCTCTGCAAAAGCTTGCAAGGTAGCTGTTTTGTCAGGGGTCAAAGGTCTGTTCCCAGCTTCTGGACAATGCTACCAGGGAGAGGCTGAAGTGGCTCCAGCCAACCAGAAAGTCTGCTTGTGGAGGAGGGGCCATCTGAGATTCACAATCTGGCAGTCTACAGTTGGCCTTGCTCCTCTGCCCCCTCCTCTGTTCCATGGTTTTTCTCTGGCATCTGCCAGAAGGCAGGACCTCAAAACATCTGAGTTTCCTTCCCTATGACTGTGCTGTGGGCTAGGAGGTACCCCACCTAGGATCCTGGCGTTAGCTGAGAGTGCAGCCCTCCCGTGGGGGAGGGGATATCCCACAAGCACGGAATAGCTAGGATCCACTCTTCCCCAGATCTGCCCATGTGGACTCCCTCACCTCCTGAGACCAAGAATATTAATCCATGACCATGCTAGGAAGAGGAGTGCTGTTCCTGATTTGCCCACAGGTTGCCCGAGCCAGACTGATGTCCCTCTGTCTTGAGGCAGGCCCTTGCCCACTGGGCAAGCTGCACTAGGGGAGCCAGTGAGCAAAGAGCTCACAGATCAAGCACCTATCAGTCCACTGCAGGACATCAAGAGGAAAGGCCTGAGCCTCACTTTCTGTGGAAACCTCAATCTTGTTTCAATTGTTTCTCTTGGCAGCCATGGATTAGGGAGAGGTAGGAGAGGAAGAGAATCTGGACGGAGGAATGCTAGTACTCTGTTCATCTCCGACCAACCCTCTCTCCAGGAGGCAGTCTGCCCAGAATGTGTAGGCTCTGGAGTCACACAGATCAGCTGGGACACACTGGACTCCTATGGCTTCTGCAGTCTGGGCCACAGTTGGAAAATATCTGTGAGGGAATGAGCAAGATGAAACCTGAGGAGTTGAAGCCCCCTGAGGAGGACAAAGGTGCATGGTGGGTAGAGAAGCAATGTCGTGCCTGCCATCCCAGCTCAGGTCTATGGGGCAGGAAGCTCCCCAGGGGGACTGGGAGCCTGATACCCTGTCCACAAGAAGCTCCCAGCTCACTGGCGGCAACAACCTCCAGGCTTGTCTGGGCTGAAAGTCTCCCCAGCAGCTTGGGAGACCACCAGACTGTCAGAGATGTGAGGGAGGGAGAAACAAATTGCTCCACTTACCCATCTCACTGGACTCCAAGCTCCTGGGGGTTTATCTTTGCCAATATCATGCTCCTTCTTGTTCTGCTGTGAAACTTCTTCCTGTGGAGTCTCCTGAAGGTTCCAGCACTCTTCCTTCAGACCCACATCCAATCTATGTTTGTCTGTTTGTTCGCTTTTTCTCTTTCATCTAAAACTTTTCCTTCTTGCTAAGATACTCTGGGAGCTGGTATCTCAGGTCAGTCATTTTACGAAGGATGAAAAAATCTTTAATCCATGATGATGTTAGTGAATTCTTAAATAAACCTTGGAACCACTTATTTTATAACTTCTTGCTATATGAGATAATAATGTTCTTACTGTGTGAGCCACTATGTTTTTCACCTTTATTGAAGTGTGATTAATACAAATTATACATATTTGGAATGTAAAATGTGATGCTGTGAGATATATTAATATATATATTTAATATATACATTGTGAAATGATTACCATAACCAAGCTAATTAATACATCCATCCCCTTGCAGGTACCATTTCTGAACTCACAGTAACAGAGAGTAGAACAGTGGTAACACAGGGATGGAGCTGGGGAAAAATGGGAGATACTGATCAAAGGATACAAACCTTTAGTTATAAGATGAATATGTACTGGAAACCTATGGTACAATATGGTGACTATGGTTAATATGTATTGTATATCGGAAATTATCTAAAATAGTAGATCTCAAGTGTTCTCACTATAAACACACACACACATATACACACACACAGTGGTAACTGAGCCACTCTGGTCTGAGTATTCTTTCACTTGCTGCTAAGCTCGTGTTATTTGATAAAAGGGGCTACAACTACCCGGGCACTTTTTCTGCAGCAAGATTGGGGAACAGAACAGAAAAGTCAGGACAATATGGTACAACACTGATCCAACAGGTTTTTATTTGTTACTGATAGCATGATGCCTTTATTATTACCTAATTACATCAGTTACCTTCTCTCTGTTGAGGCTCCTACTCTGATTATAAGACGTCAGGGTTCAAAAGAAAAGAAAAAAGTTGTAGGTTTTTGTTGCAAAACAAGACACAGTTTCATTATTGAACACAGCCCTCCCCCTTGGCTCAGCAACCTCTTCAAACAGCTCTCCTGAAACAGCTTTGATGTTAGTGGCTGGCGGGGCCTAAGAGAGATTTAATGCACTGTTAGTAGTACACATGGTCCATTCTGAGAACACCGCACTTCGCAGAACATTACTGCAACCAAAGGGCCATATTAATGTCTTATGAGGCTGTAAACTTGTCGAAAATGTACCTGAATTCTCAGAGGTAAGGAAATGAAGATGTAAGTAAGCCTGGGGCAAGTGTTTAGCTTTGCAGTTTATTTTCTGCTTAACAATAATGGGAGAAGGAGTAGTAAACTCCTATTACTTATGATTCATGCAACAATCCACTTATACCTCATGTTGGTAACTTTAGGAAGATGAAGCTGTTTGTATCTTTATACCCAAGAGAGTGATTCTCCAGATCTGAACTGTAAAGATTTGACAGTGTGAGGCACCAGACCATTTAGAGAAACCCATTATGTGCAATGTGTTCCAATTAATATGAAAGCTGAAGATTTCTCCAAAAGCACCTTCTAGGGTTAGCGGTAAATGGATTCATATTTTACAGATTTTGTTGATTAGGTTAACCAGAGCATAAGGCATTATGACTCACAGTCACCAATCATTATGCTTAATGGGTATAACAAAAGTCTCCCATTTTCCAGTAAAATAGCCTCTTTGGCTTAACCTTTCAAACCCCAAATCACTTTGTTTCTGTTCAGTTCCTTTTGTAGGATGTGACCTCCAAATAGATTTATTAATTATTAAAGTTTTGTGGAAAAGTCCTATACAAAAAGAGATATCCACTTTAGAAGTAGGGATGGAGACCAGAACACAGGCTATATTGGGGAGTCAGGAGCCCCAGGACCTAGGCCTAACTATGCCTCTAATGCACTGGGGTGAGTTTAGATAAATTGTTATCTGTGCCTTATTTTTTCCATCTGTTCCCTAACAGGAGAAGTTGAAGTAGATCTCCTCTACCAAATTATATGTGTTCACTTCTTTAGTTCTGAATTCTTCAAACTCATAATTTTATTCTGCCTTTATAGTGCTCAAGACATCCCCTTTTCATCATCACCTTTAGCAAATTCTATTAAACAACTAACACAATCTTATCTCTCTTAAAAAATGTTTCTTAGTTTTCATAGAAATGTTGGAACTCATAATCTTGTTATATCCAAAAGTCTTAGTATGTTTGTGTATGTTTTGGTCAGATAACCAAGAAAAAGCTAGAGTCTGAGAACTGGCTTCAAAGGTAGCAAATCAGTCATAAAGCATATCTTCCAAATATTATGTTGGAGGAATGGGGTAGAAAAGAAGTGTGAGGAAGGGTCCTGGGAAGATTCCATAATAGTATTATAGAAGCAAGGGGACCATGGTCACCTGGTATGGCAACCTGGGGATGTGCAACTTACATCCCTGCAACAGAGAACTTTGAGAGGACTGAGCACAGTGGGGGTCCAACACAGGACTTCTCCAATCGGAAATCTTTGCTCTGGGGCAAATACATTCATATTCATTCATAGCCTGTGCACATGCCTGTGACAATCATATACACCAAAGGCTGCTCAATGCAAATATGTGCCCTATGGATCTAAAGGCTTATTAAGTCAGTCACAGAACACACTCAGACAGGCATAGGACAAGCTGAAAGTGACAAAGAATCAATGCCCCCAAAAGCAGCAATAATGGACAGGAAGTTTATAGATAAAAACCAACTTCCTTACTCTGAGGTAGAGGGAGAGGTGAGTAAATCTAAACTGTGTACCATACTTATACTTTTCTCAGAGTTCCCTAGTGTATATAAGTTCCAGCTGTCCATAGTAGTAACTGGCTTGATTATACATACTTTATATAGACTTTTCTCTCCTCCCTGTCTTACTGCCTCACTCATCTTCTAGGTTATCAAATAAACTACTTACACCTGAAACCGTGTCTCAAGGTCAACTTTTAGGGAAACACAAACCAAGACAACTGGCTTGGGTTTGATATCCCAGGCAAGACCCTAAATAGTGCAGAACTCTTCCTTGAATCTCCATGTCCATCCATCTTCCAAAACCTTTTGTGTAAAACCTTTATTATAATTACATTTAACTTATGAATTTGAAATTATCTGTTTATGGCTCTAGGGCTGGGCTCTGCATTTTTTTTAAATCCTCATCAGTATTTTCCTGACATGTATTAGCATCCAATAAATATTTGTTGAATAAAAGAATAAATGAATAAGAATGAAGATATTCTTGAAGGGCAGAGATTCTCACAATTGTATTTCCTTGGTACTGTGCCCTACACATAAAAAGGTGCTCAATAAATATCTATTGATGGAATTAATAATTGAATAAGTTAGGTAATAACTAGCTTGGAGGTTCAAGTTGAAGACTTAGGACTGGACAAACTCTTTGTAGGCCTGCATAAACAAAAAAAAATTGGTATTAGATGAGGTAATTTTATAGCAAGAGGACTATAGTTGAAGTATTTAAATGGAAGAAATATGAAATGTAAACTCTAATGACACAATTTCCTATAATTTTCTTAAAAAGAACATGAGTCAAAAATTAGGGAGATGTCTAAAGGAATCAATAGGCAATAATGAGTATTCAAAGTCACTTCAAAATCAGGCATTTTAGACAAAGGTGGCTAGGTTCAGATATAATCTTTAGAAAATTAGCTAGAATTAGCTTCATGAAGGATACTTTGCACTTGAAATTTAATTTTTTAAATTAGTTTCACTGTAATTATGTGACTTACCAATCATAGGTTTTCTTAAAAAATAAATGTGATAAAGTTTGGGACAAGTCATATTTTTGCAGTTATAAATTTTTCATTTCATCTTTTAAAAAGGGAGTTACAAATCCCCATACTCCCTTCACTAACCCAAAGTATAATGAATCAAAATCATAAGCTTATTAAATGTTTCTATTTAAAATCCAAAAGTAAATTTTGATGATTTTTTTTGTGGTTTGGTATTTTGGTAACCATTTAAAATCAAAATAATTCAAGGAGAATATATGATTTTGAATTTGAATTAACTTTATATATCTTTAAAATATACTTACAGAATCAAGTCCTTTAAATACCTACAGTCACATAACCATGAAAGATATAACAATAGGCCTACTGCTACATTATAGGCATTGTATGAGAATAATGCACACTAAATACTCTGTTTGTTTATCCTTAACAAAGATTTCTTAAGATAAAGATTTCATGTCATGAATCCTGGGGAAAGCCAGACATCAGTGATGTCTGGCTTTGCCTGACTCTTGATGCAGGCAAAAAAAATCAATCTGAAATGATTGCTTGCTTTTTAAGCTACTTGCCTGCCTATTTCAGACACCATAATAAATCTTTGTTTTTGTTCAAGAATTCTCATTCCCAATGAAAGCCTCTGATAGCTGTATATTTTGCTAAATGGCAATTGTACCCTTCCTCAAGGCAATCCTCAATAACATGAACTCTGTGTTATGGTATTTTGCAAGTATTAATTCTCAAGAAGGCTGGCACAGGAAGAAAAAAACCCCTAAATATCACAGGTATTCACTTTATGGCTTCAAATGCATTGATTTACCCATTTATGCAAAATTATTAGAAACTATTATGTATTAAATAGAAGTAATAGACCTACTAATATTTCTCACTGTTAAAATATAGGTAATAGATTTGATATCTTTTAGAAATGTGAAATTCTAAGAGGAATTTTTCAGAAAGAAAAGTCAGCTTTCCTAAGCATACATCAATCCAACCTTCTTTCTGCTATTCACAATCAAAATACAAATGCATAATATAAGATGAAAATAAAAATGCATCATATTATTTTATTTCCCTTTCCCCTCTAGCTATTTATTTTTTTAGATAAAGGCTCATTTTGTGGAAAGTTTTTCCTGCAAGTTAACACTGTTGTCTGTATTATTGCCTGCTCATCTACCACTCTCATCCCAATATGAGACAATAATAAATTTAGAATATGAGAAAATGACCAGTAACTTATTGAGATGATCTACAGAATAGTTGAATTAGGTTTTACATAACTCCAACTAAGTATCATTCCTTTTAGATTAAACAATCACATGGATTTAATACTGACATTGGAAGAGAGTTTAAAAATTTTCACATCTTCAATTCACAGATGAGAAACCTGAGGCTCATAAAGTTTAAAAGGATCAGGCAAAGGTCATATTGCAAGTTAATAGCAAAGCACCCAGAACTCAAGTACTCTGCCTCTTATGTTAAGAAATCTTTCCTTATAAAATTATCTTGAATTGTCAGTTTCTTTTACATTTTGTGCTATGTGTTTTGGATCCCATGACTAATCATATTTTCAGAAAAATTATTTTGCATAATATTTCTTCAATAAAACTTTAATTTGATGCTGATACAGATTTGTTCTTTTCCTAAAAATTTGATTAACAAATTTTACTGGGCAATTTCTCTATGCTAAGCACTATTCTAAGTTATAAGAATATAGAAGTGAACAAAACAAACAAAAATTCCTACCCTCATTGGAGCATACGATCTAAATTACATATTACAGTTTATAATTGTCAATTCCACCTTGGTCAATGAAATTGTGTCTTCAATTAGAATTGTTTTAGATAAGGGGATTAGGACCTTTCTAAAAATACTCTCTGAAAGACAAGAGTGGCAATGGTTATTCTAGTTTCAAAATCAGAATTATAGTGCACAGAAAAGGGAATACAGCAAGCAAAACACATGCTAAATACAAGCAGAACTTTCCATAATGTCGAACCTGTGACAAGACAGTTCTTACTGACTTAGATAAAAATCAATAAATAAAATTGACATTTATTCAGCATACAGATGACTGCTATCCCTGACGTCTTGTTTTTATTTAATTACAAGCACCTAGGACTGTATGTGCCACATAATAGTTGCTCAACAAATATCCTGGAAATGAAAGAATAGAGAATGTAAACCAGGTACCATACTAGGTTCCAGAGATACGGAGATGCATGAAATGTGGTCCTATCTTGTTAGAAGTTCATAATCTTATAAAGGCTCAGAAATATAATGTTTACTAAATGCCTTCTATTGATCAAACACTGTGCTAGGCATTACACTGGGGATAAAAAAAATGAATGAAATATAATCCTCT
Organism: Lepilemur ruficaudatus; assembly: GCA_963574885.1. Lineage (NCBI taxonomy): Eukaryota > Metazoa > Chordata > Mammalia > Primates > Lepilemuridae > Lepilemur > Lepilemur ruficaudatus. The sequence continues at coordinate 13,973 of CAUYRT010016117.1, read as the reverse complement.
CAGGGAGCTTATCTAAATTCTAGTAGAAATTAGAATGTTGTTATTTTTACAATAAATATTTTGAGTCTAGGGACAGATTCTACTTTTCACTAGGGGAATAAAAAAATTTTTCAACCCTCATGAATGGGACTAGTGAGCCCAGAGAGCTAGCTTCTTCCTTCCACCATGTGAATACACATCAAAAAGGTACCACTTATGAACCATGAAGCAGACAAAAAAATCTTCTGGCACCCTGATCTTGAACTTCCCAAACTTTAGAACTATAAAAATAAATTTCTGTTGTTTATAAGTTACCCAGTTTATGCCATTTTGTTATAGCAGCCTGAACAAAGACATATGATATCACAATTTCTTGGTTGTTCCCCCCCCTTTTTTTTTTTTTGAGACAGAGCCTCACTCTGTTGCCTGGGCTAGAGTGCTGTGGTATCAGCCTAGCTTACAGCAACCTCAAACTCCTGGGCTCAGGCGATCCTCCTGTCCCAGCCTCTCAAGCAGCTGGGACTACAGGCATGCGCCACCATGCCTGGCTAATTTTTTTTTTTATATATATATGTTTTTAGTTGGCCAATTAATTTCTTTGTATTTTTAGTAGAGACGGGGGTCTCGCTCATGCTCAGGCTGGTTTCAAACTACTGACCTTGAGTGATCTGCCCACCTCGGCCTCCCACAGTGCTAGGATTACAGGCGTGAGCCACCGCACCCGGCCTGTTCCCCTTTTTTTTTTAACTGTGATGGCTCCTCATAAAGCTTTTTGTAGCTCTTCTTCCTCTAGATCTTTAATGAAATTCTTTTCTTTCTCTTTTACTTTTTTCCTATACTATCTTCCAAAGCAATTCCATTTAGTTCCACAGCTATAAATAGAATTTACATAACAACTTAAAAAAGGTTTAAATCCAGCACTGAGATCTCCTGATCTCCCAGAACTCCAGAATGAAAAACAAGTGCCTATTCTACATCACTAATTGGATGCTTAGTCAACATCACAAATTTAATGGGACAAACCAGAAATACTAATTCCCCTTCAACCCCAAGTCTACTCTGCCTTAACCTTCCTTATCTCATGAAGTAATACAATCCTTCCTCACCCCTCCATTACCATTCAAGCCTGATCGCTAGGATTTATCCTTGATTACTCACCTGTATTAGATATTCGTATCTAATTGCTAACTAAATTGTGTCATGTCAATCTCCAAAACATTTCCTGAATGTTCTCCATCTCTCTCCCTCTCATGACCCAAGTCTCAATAACCTATGTTCTAGACCACTGCAATTGTCTCCTTCCCTTCTATAGTCTCCTTAACAAAGAGAAATCTTTTAAAAATAATAGTATGATCATATCAATTACACACCTTGCTTAAAAGCAATGATTATACTTGAAATTAAAATCTAAACTCATTACCTTGGCTTTCAAAAACAATCTAAACACCCAACAAATATTTGTCAAATAAATGAATGAATCAGCTATTACATTTTATTGTAGATCCTTTTAGGGTTTTTCTATGCAAATATAGTGATTTAAAAATTTTGAATCCACTGTTTTAATTGATTCATCAGACATCTCAACATCTGCTAATTATGCAGCTAGACCCTTGGGAAATAGGGTTCTATATCCCCTCTTTCAAGGATCGTAATATTTAGATAGGGTAAAAAGACACCACATATCGCATTCTAAAAGTTAGTATAAAATATATCATTGTAACAAATGAGTTGTCATAGGACAGTTTTAATCAAGTTCCAAAGAAGAAAAAATAAGTTTTATAGAATTTCTGAGAAGAAAAAGTTCTCAGTGAACTAGATGGATGATGAAGCATTGGCTTAATGTTGGAATGGATAAAAAGGGAAGTTATATGACAACAGGAGACAGAAGAGTAAGGTGAGAGAAGTAGGGTGAGGATGCAGAGTAAAAGATACTGAATGTCAGACTGAGCTGCCTGGACTTAATATGTGGGCAGTAGGAAAGGCTTCTAAGAAGGAAGTGGCATAATAAAAGCAGTCAAAAAGAAGATAAATATGGCAACAATAACATACAGAAGGAAATAGAAGAAGAGATATTGGAGGCAAGAGGAATAGTAGGGAAACTTTTGATAAAGAGTCAAGCATGAGACAATAAGGGCTTAGACTAGGATAGTACTAATGCTAAGAAAAGCGATGATGGGAGGAACTTCTTGAAATTGATGTCGGTTTACATCATTAATCTTATCTGACTGTTAAATTTTGTGACAATATCACAAAGGTCATGGATAGCCTTTTGATTGTCATCATTTCAATACGAAAATCAAAAAATTTTAAAAGACAGCAATAATTAAAAGGCAAATTTAACATGAGTGACACAATTATTGAAAATCAACTTGAAATCTTTATTCCAGTGATAAGTCTACACAAAAAATTATGAATTTTTATGTTTCAAAATAGGACAGGTATACAAAGCTAAATATGAGTTCTTCCCTGGTATTTTCTAACATGAGAGGAAAAATAGTCACAAAATCATTTATTGAGCATATTAAGTTTACTTCAAATAGACTCTGAAATGCACAAATTACCAAAATATAAAACATACAATCTTTGTGAGTGTTTATTTCCTGCCCTTAAGTACAGCTTATTATGGAATTTAACCCTGAGGAAATTGAACAAAAGGTGAAAAATCAGCTTTAAATCAACCAATAGTATAGCAACTCTGTTTAACAACTATTTTGCACTAGAATGTGGAATGGTTTAGAAAAATGATTCATGCACACTATTGCTATATAAAGTCTTTAGTCTTATGAGGTTCTTATGAATACGTTATCATTCAACTTTAGCCTTCTTTTTTAATTTTTTTTTATTTCAGCATATTACAGGGGTACAAATGTTTAGGTTATGTATATTGCCCATGCCCCAAGTCAGAGCTTCAAGTGTGTCCATTCGCCAGAAGGTACACACTGCACCCATTAGGTGTGTATATACCCATCCCCTCCTCCTCGCTCCCATCTGCCCAACACCCAATGAATGTGATTACTATACGTGCACTTAAGTATTGATCAGTTAATACCAATTTAGAACAATACTTAAAACAGAATCATGGCATAAATCAAGAACTATATTAAATGGTCCATAATATGAGTAAAAGATAACCATTTTCCTTCTCCCCTTGCTTAGTCTCACATATTTTATGCATACTTTCAAGACAAATGAGTATTTGTATTGCTATTTTCCTTGTATGGTTTGTTAAGACTTTCAAGGCACGGTAGTAGAAAATTCCTATGGTCTGGGAGGCTGAACTTCTGGCTTTGTTAGAATTGTTCATTCTCTTCTCATTGTAATATTTTCTACCAAATTAGAGTACTTTGGTATGTATGGTAGAAATATATTAATACATAGACACATATGGACTAGTAAAGCAGTGGGCTTCAAACTCAGGAAAAAAAAAAAGAAATATACTTAAAAAATATAACACGAAAACTTGTTTACAAGAGGGTAGTACGTTGCTACAAGCAGCCTGAAGCCACTGGTGTTTGTAAGCTTCATTTAGTCAGCATGCAGAAAACAGAAACATAGCTGTAATCGCTAAATAATACAACTAACCAAACATGTTTATTTCCTACATGATTCTGTTTGACTCTTCGAAGTGAATACCTATTATTCTTTGACATTACATATGCAAATGGGTTTAACATAGGGTCTGGCCAATAAAATTAGGCTTTCTTCTCATGATATTATTATAGGAGACAGAGATGAAAATTTGGTTAAGTTTTACCTAAACAGTACCAGAAAACTACAGAAATACTTTCTAGACCATAAAACTACAGGCTAGGAAGGAAGCTCAAATAATTGGGCTAACATTAATTTCCTGTACTGATAAACTGGTAATCATTGGAAGAGATGAAATCCATGTTTAACTCCACTCTAAACATACACTGAATGAAATGGAAAGTCATCCCAATGAAAATTTCACTCTCACTCTTCTCATTGCTGAACTGACATAATCCTGCTTTTCCTGACAACTCTTGAGCATTGCTCTAGGAGGTCCAGGTTCTCTATCTTTTTTTTTCTTCCAACCTTTTTTTCCAACTGTCTCTGCTCTAAGTGTGAAGCAGTGTGAATGGAATGCAGTATACACCTGATGATTTTCACCTGCCCATATTTCTTAGCCTATTCAGGACACTTCAGTCTTTTTTGCAAACTACCTCTTGTCCATACTTAGTACTTATTATCATTTAGGTTGGCATGACACTATGGGCATGACCCATTCTTTCTGACACCCCTTATCCACCCCTACCCCACTCCAAGAATGGGCATGTAATCCAAATTGGCCAATCAGTATATTTCTTCTCTCTGGGAACAAGAGGTCAGGAATATAATACGTGACTTGACTGCTGAAATTATTGAGAAAAGAGGGCTGTCACTTTGTTGATAGGGTGTAGTTGTGAAAATGTCAGCATGAAGCTGCTATATAAACTTATCACTATAAGGAAAGACCTTCCCTTAATAAGAGTGAAGCCACATGCAAGAAATAAAAATTAAGAGAGACAAAAAGAATTCTAGTGACATAATTTGAGCATCAGGAACCCTGGACTTTTTCCAGTTATGTCAGAAAATAGATTTTGGTTTTGCTTTAATTTGTTTGAGTTGGGCCTCTGTTATTTAGAAAACTATAAGTTTTGAGAACCACACTTTCCTTCTCTGGATTCCACCTTAAGTGCAATTCAGTCTCCTATTGATAGCAAATTCAGAATCATGTCACACAGCCACTCCTCCAACAGGAATGAATTGGTCAAAAGTGTCTAGCTTGAAGCATTTCTTAATCTATACAGTCTTTTGTGTGGTACAGGGTTTGTGCCAACACATTTTTGAAAATAACACACCTAATCACTGGGTGGTGAATAATATATTATTAATAACTTCCTTAGTCACTAAACTTGTTATTTCATTATTTGGTCCATATGTTGATACTATCTGAAAATGAACCTACAAATCACTTACCTAACAAAACTCTAATTTAAGCTAACAAAGACCTAAGATAAAGTTGATGTACAAATCTAGTCAAATGGATTGATGGCACGTAAGTTTTCAATATAGAATTCCAGAAATTGCTGGAGGTAAAGAGTTTGAGGGACATTATAAATCAGACATTATAGCTATATTATTTATTCGTTTCCTTATTCAGTGCTAAGTGAAGACTTTTGTGACATGAAAAACTGAGCAACATTTCTGCCCTAGACTATTATGGTTAAGAAAATAAAGAGCACAAAAAGAATGTTGAATACATGTACTATGTAAATATACAGCTATTTTGTTTGCTTAGCAGAAAATGAAAAAACTTATTCATGCAACAGAAGTTGAAATTTTAATAATATTTTAATTTTCTGAAAATGGAAAACTTCATTTTCTTGTGATTCTTTTACATAAGACATTTCATAAAAGACATTTAAAAGCAATGTGATACATGGGGTTAAAAATGTTGTTTATCTTTTCTAGGTACCAGCTTTAATCCCTTATCAAACGTATGATTTTCAAATATTTTCTCTCTTTCTACAGGTTGTCTCTTCACTCTGTTGATTGGTTTATTTTATGTGTAGAGCTTGTTAGTTTGTTGCAATCCCATTCATCTATTTTTGCTTTCGTTGCTTGTGCTTTTGTGGTTATATAAAAAACACATGCCCAGATCAAGGTCATGGAGCTTTTCCCTTGTGTTTGCTTCTAGTATTTTTACAGTTTCAGGTCTTAAATGTAAGTCTTTAATACATTTTGAATCGATTTTTGTATATCTTGTGAAATAAGGGTCTAATTTCATTCTCATGCATGTAGATATCCAGTTTTCCAACACCATTTATTGAAAAGACTGTGCTTTTCCCATTGTTTCTGGCATTTTTGGACAAAAATCAATTGACTATAAATGCATAGATTTATTTCTGGAATCTATTTGATTCCATGGGACTATTTGTCTGTTTTAATGACAGCACACTATTCTGATTCCAACAGCAGTGCAATATCTTTTAAAATAAGTCAGTGTGATGCCTCCAGTGTTGTTCATCAATATTGCTTTGGCTATTTGGGGTCTTTTGTGGTTCCATATTGATCTTAGGATTGTTTTGTCTATTTCTATGAAAAATGACATTGGAATTTTGATAGGGAGTGCATTCAATTTGTAGATTTCTTTGGGTAGTAGGGATATTTTGACAACATTAATTCTTCCAATTCATAAATTTCAATTTATTTGTGTCTTTTTCAATTTCCTTCATCAATGTTTTATAGTTTTCAATGTATAGGTCGTTTACCTCCTTAGTAAAATTTAGTTGTAAATTATTTTTGTAGCTATTGTAAATGGAATTGTTCTCTTGATTTTTTTTTTAATTTGTTGTTAGTATATAAAAACATTGTTAATTTGTGTATGTCGATTTTGCATCCTGCAACTTTACCAAATTCTTTATTAGTTCTAACAATTTCCTAGTTGAGTCATTAGGGTTTTCTATATATATGATCATGTCATGTGTGACAGAGATAATTTTATTTCTTCCTTTCTAATTGGGATGCCTTTCATTTCTTTCTCTTGCCTAATTCGTCTGGCTAGGATTTTCAGCACTATATTGAATAGAAATGGTGAGAATGGACATTCTTGCCTTGTCTTTGATCTTAGGGAAATAGCTTTCAAATTTCCACCATTGCCTAAAATGTTAGCTGAGGGTTTGTCATAAACAGCCTTTAATGTGTTGATGTATATTCCTTCATACATAATTTGTTGAGAGTTTTTCATGAAATGCTGCTGAATTTTGTTAAAATGTTTTTCTGCCTCTATTAAGATGATCATATACTTTTTCTCTGTCATGTTGTTAATGTGGTTAACATGTTATTGATTTGTGTGTTGAATGGACTATCCTTTCACCCTAGGATATATACCTCTTGATCATGGTAAATGATCCTTTCAGTGTTCTTTTGAATTGTTTGTTAGTTTTTGGTGAGGATTTTTGCATCTATGTTCAACAGGGATATTGTCCTATAATTTTCTTTTCTTGTAGTGTCTCTGTCTGACTTTGGTATCACAGTAATGCTGGCCTCATAAAATGAGTTTTTAAGTATTCTCTCTGTTTCAATTTTTGAGAAGGACAAGTATTAGTTTTTTTAAATGTTTGGTAGAATTCAGTAATGAAGCCATCAGGTCTTGGGCTTTGGGCTTAATTTGTTCTTCTTTTTCTAATTCCTTTGGCTTTTGTTTATCTAGGAAAGTCTTTATCTTTCCTTCATTTCTGAAACAGAAGCATTCTTGGTTGGCGGATTCCTCCCACCCCATAGCATTTTGAATATATCATTCCACTCTCTTTTGTCCTATACAGTTTTTGTCAAGAAATCCACTGATATTGAAATTTCCTTATGTGTGCTATGCTACTTTTCCCTTGCTGCTTTCAAGATCCCCTCTTTGTTGTTGAATGTTTGAAAGTTTGAGGAGACCTTTGACCTTCCTGTACCTGGAGATTTATATCTGTTTTCAGATTTGGGGAGGTGTTTTTTGTTTTTTGCTATTGTTTCTTTAAATCAGCTTTCTACCTCTTTGTTTTTATCTTATCGTTGTTTAACTTTTATAATGTATAAGTTAGTTCTCTTGATGCTATCCCATAAATCCCACACTCTTTATTGCTTTTGTTTGTTTCTTTTTTCCTCCTCTGACTGCGTAATTTCAAATAACCTACTTTTGAGTTCACATATGCTTTCTACTGCTTACTCAATATTGATGTTGATGCCTTCTATTGAATTTTTCATTCATTTCATTGTATTTTCTGCTCCAAAATTTGTTTGTCTATGCTTTAAATCTCTGTTAAATTTCTAATTTTGTTGATTTATATGTTTTCCTGATTTAATTGAATCTTTTCTATTTTATTGATGCTCACTAAATTTCCACAAAACAATTATTTTTAATACATTGTCAGGCAGTTCATAGATATCCATTTCTTTGGTGTCAGCTTGTGTTTTTTTGATGGTGATATGTTTCCTTGGTTTTTCAAATTTCTTACTGCTTTATATTGACATCTACACATTTGGTGGAGTAGTCTTCCTTTCCAGACTTTATAGGCCAGTTTTGACAGTGAAAGATCTTCCTTTATGGGTAGGGGGAAGGGGGAGTGATATGGTGTTGGCTGGGTGAGGAACACTGGCTCTGGCACCAGTAAGAGTGCAGCAGCATAGTCTCTGTACAGCATTGTATACTTAATTTAGTATTGAGGAAAATTTCAAGTACCTTCAGTAACCAGTTCTGTGGATTTCACAGTAGTGGTGAAGGCTGTTGGGGTCTTTGGTGATGATAGCTATTAACGTCCTTCTGATCCCTTTTTATCCCACTGGGGAAGTTGTGGTCAAGGGAACCCCTCTTGTCACTGGGTCTGGTTTGAAGGCCTACTTGTGGTGGTGGTACCAGTGATGAGTCACACCCATGGAAGGGCCACAGAGCTGAGTACTAAAGCCTGGGCATACATTGAGGGACTACTACAGCTTTGAGATCTAGAGTGGTGCTGGCACAGGTGCCTGGGACACTGGCATCCTCACTTTTGAGTTGTTAATGGTGTGTAAGTTATGCGTACTTCACAAGGGGGCTGAGGATAGAAAAGTGGGCATGTCTACAAATACAGTGGCTCTGGGTTGAGGAATTAAAGCCTAGCTTTCTATGATGGCTCAACTAATTACTGAAGTGTGGGTGCTGTAGTGCTATGGTCTGAATGTGTTCCTCAAAATTCATGTGTTGGAAATTTAATTCTCAATGGAATAGTGTTGGGAGATTGGGCCTCTTTGGAGGTGTCTAGGTCATGAGGGCCCTGCTTTCATAAATGGATTAATGCTGCTATAAAAAGGGCTTGTGAGAGTTGGTTTGCTGCAGCAAGAAGGCCCACATTACGTACCAGCACCATGATCTTAGACTTTGCAGACCCCAGAATTGTGAGGGAAAAAAATCTGTTATTTATAAATTACCCATTCTGTGTTATGGCTGCACAAACACACTAAGACATGCAGAGAGACCTTGGCATCAGTTCCCAGAATCTGAACTAAATTGATAGATTAAATCTATTTTTATTTTCTTAGATATTTAATAAGTTTTTAAGTAATTGTTATTGAGACAAAATTTTACTTCTAAGTATTAATTTTGGGGTATCTCACACATTTTTCTGTTACTCAGGTCAAATTATTCATAATTTCCTCTATAATATTCCCATTAATCTATTAATTATTTGTAAATGAGGTTGTTGTTTTGTTTTGTTTACATATAATGGCTTTGTTTGACTGTAATTTTAGGTTGGACTATTGTATAACTGCAAATTGCTCTGATAATACATTCTTCATGAAATTGATTATTTGAAAATTTTTGGAATTCCCTAGTCATTATTGCTTAAAAAAATCTCAGATTAATTGATTATTAATAGATATCAATGTTTTATTTCAAATTTGTCATAAAGAAAAACACCTCTAAGTAAGCCAATGTATAGTTTTCCTTTGGGAAAAGACATTTTATACGAAAAAAATGTAGTGACATAATCAAGTTTAGATTGGGTCACAAAACAGAAAGACCATAAAGGATTATAATACTTATAGCTGGACTGGATAAAAGGATTTCTCTTCAGATTGATAGTTAGCTGGGTGAGGTTCCTATAAGGGGATCTTAAACTCACTAAAGTTATCAAGCATTGTATCAGAAATGCTAATTTATACCCACAAAGAGTAGCTGATATAATCTACGTAAAGCTATATCCCAGTTTAGGTGATACAATATTATCTTTCTTAATATGTGCATAGTAAACCTTATCACAATTATATTTTTTTCACTTAATATATAATTAATTTGATCTATTCCTGTTCTCCCTCCACTCCTACCTCCCACCAATACTAGTTAATTGGGAATGAGGATGGGAAAAGATAATAACTAAATATCTAACCCAGTTGTAGCTTATTTTGATCAAAAATCGTGAACAGTCTCTTCAGGAAGTGAGCAGTCTCTATTGGATAAAGACTCTTTTTTTTTTTTTTTTAAAGATAACCTCCTCACTCCTCCTTCTTCTCACAATAATATGATGTGGTATTTTTAAAGTATTACTTCAAATTCTACAGTATTCTTCCCTTAATAAAGGTGGTGTCTATGTCCTCATCACTTGAACTTGGCTCAGCCATTGTGCCTAGACAGATAGACAAATACAATTCAGGTGGAAACAATGCTTCATGGCTTCTGAGGCTAGATTACACAAGGGCAGACAGTTTGTTTCTTTATCTAGGGACACCTGTGTTCAGCTGCCATGTAACAAGTCCATCACCCAAAAGCCATCATGAAGAACGACTACATGTAAATAAAGAAGCCTTCCAGATGACTCCAGCCACCTCTGACTGTAACTGTATGAGAGACTATATGAGAGACTCCATGTGAGAACTGCCTGAGTCCAGATTATTGAGCAAAATAAATAATTGTTATGGTTTTATTGATGTGGCTTATTTTGCATCAATAGATAACCAGAACAGATAGTATAAGGTTAAATGGAGGGAGACAAGAATGTGGCTTATGTGTCCTGGAGCTATTAGGGAGAAAAGATGCCATTGCTTTCATAGTGTTCCCTTGGTGTGTACTACCTGGTATTATCCCCATTTTCCTCCCACCTAACATAATACACATACTCCCCCACCTCCCTTCATGTACCAAAACCTGGAAATAGAAAATTGAGATATGGACAAATGAAACAATATGAAACATCATTTCTCAAGATAATAAGCTGGACTGAAAGGCTACTTTTCTACTATATAAAAGTATTTTTAGAGGTCCAAGATGATGGCCTAGAAGCAACTCGCACAACACTGCTTGCCTGGATAGGATCAAAAGTGGCAGTTAGATATCCACCTTTGGAATGATTGTCTGAGCAAGAGCACTGGAAATCCATGTAGAGGAGGCAGGAGTGAAGTGAAGAAGAGAGAAGTAGGATAAACTGCTCAGCAAGACCAGAAGTACTCAGTGAAGGGGCCCACATGTGGGAAAGGACAAGAGGAGAGAATCTTAGGCTCCGCTCTTCCCGAGGATTTGCTATTGGAGTGGTAGGAGGTTCAAAGTATTTTTGACCAAAAAGCTTTAGGGCATGGTTCCTCAACCTTGATATTATTGATATTTTGGATTATATATTTCTTTGCTATGAGGGGCTATCCTTTGCATTGTACGAGGTTTAGCAACATCCCTGGTCTTGATCTGCTAGTTCCCAGTAGCACCCTTTCCCCTAGTCATAGCAATCAAAATGTTTCCAGATAGTGCCAAGTGTGCTGAAGGAGTAAAATTTTCATTGACTGAGAACTACTGCTTAAGGGCTATAAGCATTACTTTAGGATGTTTTGTATTACTTAGCTTTTTCCCCGCAATAGAGAAAGTGGGTTCCTATGGCCACCGTTACATCACATTGGGTGTCATAATAAAATGTAGGGTATATAGGATTTGACCACACAGACCTTTGGATATTAGAAACCACTCTAACTTTACTCAACCATGTTGCCATCTAGTACTTTTTTTTATTTAATTAATAAAAAGAAGTATAGTAGTACTATATAACAACTCTATATATATACACATGGAGTAAGTAGGCTCAGATTAATGAAAAGATCTAGAAAAAACACTTGCTCAAATCAAATAGGATTTTCTTATCTAAAGGATAAATAAATAAGTCAGTACGGTAAGGATACATGGCAGATAAGCAACACCATCCAGGGCAAAGGTAGATGCTTCACCCGGGTGGTAGGGTGGGGGAAAGACCGTGGTGGTAAAACTGGTGAGAGGATGCATATTTAGGATTGGTCATACAATGAGAAAGTGAAATAGCACCAGAACTTTAGGAGGCCTAAGTGTTCCTCTAGGTACAGCTTTGCATATATAAGACTGAGATCATCCTACAAACAGCCTAGCTTGAAAACATGCTGGAATTCTTTTTACTTGAGCCAGATACTCCTCATCAATTCTAAAATTATTTAATGCATATTATACAATGAAGTTTGAATGGAATTTTCATAATATATTATCAGCCTCCCTAGACTAACAGAGCCTGATCCACATAGATTTAAGATTTCCTAGGTGTGGAACCAGAATAATGGAAATTTGTTTGGAAGTCTCTAGAAGTAATGCTAACAGGCCTTTGACCAGTATAGGGCCTATCCTGCAATTACACTTGTCCAAAGGTTTGCTTTGAAGATTAAATACAATTAAATGAAACAGTGCAAGGCAAGATACTAACACACAAAGGCTCAATGAAAAGTAGTGTTTTAGTCTGTTTTCTGTTGCATCATTATTATCATTATTTATAATTGTGTTGCTGTCTGGTAGCACAGTGTAAATACTTAACATTGAACTCACTGGTGGTAACAGGGCCCCACAACTGACTTCTAGCCTGGTTGGTAGCAACGATTATGTAGAGGATCAGAAATTAGGTCTCTTAGATGCCTCTAGATGACAGTATTTAATGGATTATTCTTACTTAAAAGTCTTTTGGAATTTAAGAAAATGTAGATCGATTGAAGCATCACAGCAAGAGTAAGACTAAAAGAAATAGAAAAATCCTTTAGGCATTTACAAAAGACTTTCAGAAACACATGTATTCAAGTAAGATTAATGATTTCATTTTTAATGTATTCCTATGGCCACTAAATTTCTTAAAGCAGATTTATGAAAGTATTTTGTACAGAAGTAGTTTGAGAAACTGGAAGAAAAGGATTCAGTTTTTCTTTACTTAGCATTTTAGTTCTGCAGTTTGGGAAACTCAAAGGATGAAAGGCTGTATAAACAGTCATACTTTATTTTTAAATGATTACAGTTATAGTTAAAAGTATAGTATATTTACTTTGTGTAAACCAAGCTAATTAAAGGACATGATCTGTTCTATGTTAAAAGTACTGTGTATTTTCTTTGCGTAAACTGGGCTAATTAGCCATAAGTGATTTACAACTTTTTCTCTAGAAGTTGCTAATAAATGTTAAGGAAAACCATTTAACTTAATCTTCATATATCACTTGTACATTTTAAGATTATCTTTATTACCTTTCTTATTAATTGTTTGCAAAGGGTTATAAAATCAGTAAAAACTAAGTAATTGTGACATTTCTTAATTTAATGTGGCAATGAGCCATCTGAATTATAAACTAATTTTGTTAAAGAATAGATAAGATTGATATGCTTTGGCAATCTATATTCTAAGAATATAGATTTTCCTCCTGGACAGGAGGAAAATTAATAGTGTCATATTGGAAAAAATTGTGAATCTACTTATAGTGCAATAAAGGAGAGATACACAAAGTCACTGAGTGTTACATACTGGGTCCCAGGCCAAAGGAAGCCTAAAGTAAAATGTCATTTGGAAGGAAGGTGAAAAAGAGGTGAGGTGAAGAGACTTCACTGGCCATGCACAGCCTATCACTGCCCAACTGTGGGATATCCAGGCCCAATTCATCTGGCATCTCTGTCCTTATGGCATAAGTTTTCCTATTGTCAAGGTTACTATACATTCTATCATGTGTACAATTCCTTTTTCTAATTCCATTTTCTCTAATTTCTCTAATTTCATACTCACCATATTTGATTATAATCTGGTATTCTTGGCATGGAAGGAAAAGTAGGAATTATGCCAGTGTAAACATTTCAATTCTAGCAATAATTATACATTAATTAGTTGTCATTCTGTCATATACATTGTATCTTGTGAATCTGAGAAACATAGTTTTGCCCCTAAAGGTGTATGACTCTTGAAAGGCTGATAGATCAAACTTCTAATCCTGCATAGCGGTGATCTAGTCTCCAATTTGTAGTAGATTCATCAAGACCAATGTACTTTTTTTTTTTTTCTTTTTTATTGGGGGAAAACTACAAAGCATTTACAGTATAATGTTTACAGTCACAATTTATAGTGAGCTGATTTCCCAAAATATATTACCACTCAAGTTGACTTAACTTGTTACATTTAAAAATCTACTCTGTCAAAGTAGTCCATAGAGTACATACATAGTGCTCC
>CAUYRT010016113.1:0-13151 GCA_963574885.1 Lepilemur ruficaudatus | reverse complement strand
AAATGTACATGTAGCTCACATTTATTTCAATGTTTAATATTAGAAGTGTTTTGGTCTTTATTTAGAAGTTGGGTGATGTTTTTTGTGACCAGAAATATGTGGTAGGGACCTCACTCTTATTTATACCAGTTAACCTGTGGTGAAACTGATTCTGTTATGCATTGTGTCACTTAAAGTCACGGTTTCCAAGAACCTATTGATGAGGTTAAGTGAGGACTTCCTGTAATTTCAGTTTGTCCTCTTGTTTAATCCTCATTATTGCCCCATGGTGTAGGTACATAAATTATGATTTACATTTCATATATGACACTTAGGTGTTGAATGGGATAAGGTGGGATCCTAGGGCTCTTTCTTTCATCCTTTGCTTCATTTGAAGGTCTACAGATAAAACAAGACAAGGAAGATGTAAAAGATACCACGAGACTTCTTACATTTTAAAGAAATGTTAGAAACAAAACTTTCATTTATCAATGTGAGGGAAGTTTTTTTCCTCCCTGGTTTTGAGTTCCCTAACTTTCTTGCTTTCCCTCCCGGGCCAGAAATCCCATACATTTCCTTCAAATGATTTCCAGCTCAATTTTGAAAACTCAAGAGATTCGTGCAGTTTGAATACATTTGAAGATAACCCCTTAATTAGCGATGCTTGAATGAAATTCTGAGGCATTCGTATCTCATTCATTTTAATAGGGCTCTGGTATTTTATTTAAAGGATCAGCAGTGTATAATAACAAGGTGAATTATGTGGTCATGACCTGAAACTCATTATGATCTTAAAACTTTTGACTTTCCCCCTTCTTTTTGCTTAGGTCCTTGCAATGGGGGAATAGCTTGGAACGTAAAATCACTGTGCCTCCAGATCTTTTTGACAAAAATTCACTCCCTAAATTTTACCTATGTGTGATCATGAAGAAATGATAAGTTTCTTTTTCTTCTGTCTCAGGAGTGTGGATATAAGGAACTGAGTTCACTAGAGTAGGATGAGGAATACTGGCAGTGTTAGAAACAGCAACAATACCTGCCCAAGGAGGCAGGGAAAGCTTGGGTGGACAGGTGAGCTGGAGAGGAGGAAAGAAGGTCCAGGCCAGATGACAGAATAGAATAACTAAGAACAAAGTAACAGACTGCAGGGAAGGGTTAGACAGGTGGCTGGTATTAGCGGGGATTTGAATTTAACAGAAATTACCAGGGATGTGCTAAGAAGAAATGATCAAAAACTCCATGGGTTAGCAGCATCATCCTGTCCACAAATAATTAGGCCTCAGTTTCTGGGCTAAGATGAAGGACAGGGAGAAAAAAGAGGTTAGAAGGAACTAAGAAAAATAAGACAGAGCACTAGTTTTACAGGAATCGGATGATTGAAACAAAAATGAAGCTCAAAGAACATTCAGAGGCTCAGTTAACTGGGGTGGAGAGTGAGATCATGGTAGAACGAGTAGCAAATATTTATTTCTTCTATATCTTTATGTGTTAGATGGGACTTGCTTTCATCACACCACATGTGAGTCAGTTTATCTATTAAATTGACAGATGCTTTTTAAGCATTTAACATGTTTGTAGTAGGTAATGGGAATTCAATAGATGACATAGAAAAGCATCCTGCTGTCATGCAGTTTATATCCTAATAGAGGGAGAGAGAAAATAAGCACAATAAACAGGTAAAATTGAACAATAAAATATATAGTATGTTAGAAGGTAATTCATAATAGAAAAAGTGGTGTAGGATAAACAAGATTGAGAGTGCAGGTGTCCAATTGAAATCAATACAGATTGAGATAAAGGGGAACTTTACTTAAAAAGACTATTGCAGCAGGGAACATGCTTCCATCCCAGAAATGTCAAGCATATCAAAACAAAATAGGGGCTTTTCTTTTGTAAAGAGGGTGGGAAGTAAAAGTAGGAGGAAGTTTGTGGGATCGGAGTGCAAGAGTGCAAGGTGAGCAGGTGACAAAATCAGGCTGCTTCGATGGGAAATGTTTTTCTCCGTGGTTAGCTGATTCTCGGAATGAGCTGTTGAGGGGGGATATTCTGCACCTGAGTGGTTTTGTGCATGCTTAAACTTGAGGGCAAGCCAAAATTTAGGGGCCTGTGGGAGGAGAAAAGTCTGGCTAAAGTTTGGTCAAGCCAAAGTTCATGGGCAGTTGTGAGCCCTTGGTCCCAGGGAGAGTGCTTATGTGTAATGTTCTTGCAGGTGGTCCTGCAAGAGCTCATCAAGAAGGTAACCTATTAGCAGTGTTGAAATAGGTGAGAAAGCAAAAACGTGAAAGCTATGAGGGAGCACAATACACTGATATCAGGAGAATAGCATCCAGCCAGATGGAATGGCCAGTGCAGGTACTGAGGTAGGGCTATAGCTGTTGTGTTTGAAAAGGAGAATGATGGATTGTATTTTCCAAAAAGCACTTAAATAATGCCTCCTATCCCACATGCTCCTTTGCAAAGTGACCTTGCCACATTCCATTGAAAAAGTGGAGTTTATTTCTCCATGCACTCAAATCCTGGCAGGCCTTATAAGTCCTTTAACCAAAAGAATTTGATAGAAGTGTTAGTGTGTCAGTTCCGGACATGTCCATTAACTGGGCTGGCAACTTCTATTTCCTGCCTTCTGTGACACTCGCTCTTGGAACACCAACTCTCAGAACACTGTGGCTGCCATGTTACGAGAAGCCCAAGGCACATGGAGAGGCCATATGTGGGTGCTCTGGTCTACAGCCCCAGCTGAGCTCCCAGCTTTAACTGTCAGTCATGGGAGTGAGCCATCTCGCCCGTCTAGTCCACTGAGCCTTCAGACCTAGTTGACATTGGACTATAACCACACAAGAAACATTAAAGCACAAATGCCCGGATATCATTTCACAAGCCACATTGAGAAAATAACAGATTGTTTTAAACCACTTAGTTCTGGGGTGGTTTTTTTGTGGAGCAAAAGATGACTAAAGAAAATAACAAAGAGGGCATTGTAGCAAGAGGACAGTGAGCAAGAGGGAGATCAGCAGGTGATGAAGTCAGAGAGGACATGGAAAGACCAACTGGATATTTCCTTGTAATGACTTTAGGTTTTACTCTGAGTGAAATAGAGGGCTGTTGTGGGGTTTGGAAAGAGGAGTGACATGACCTGAACTCCATCTTAAAAGGATCCCTATGGCTGGGAAATAAATTACAGGTACTTTTATAACAATTCAGGTGAGCAATGGTTATGGTTCAGACCAGAATGGTAGAGGGCTGGGAGCTACTTGTGAGGTAATCACTATTAAAAGCTTCAGGGAGGTGAAAAGGTGGTGTCATCTGTCTATGTTTTGAAAATAGAGCACAAAAGTGTTTCCTGACAGTTTGAGATGTGAAAGAATGAGATAGTCAAGAATGTCTGAGATACTAGAAGAAAGACGTCTTCATTCTTAACTGAGGCGGGGAGCACTGCTGGAGGAGCAGGCTCAAGCAG
This sequence comes from Lepilemur ruficaudatus, assembly GCA_963574885.1. Classification (NCBI taxonomy): domain Eukaryota; kingdom Metazoa; phylum Chordata; class Mammalia; order Primates; family Lepilemuridae; genus Lepilemur; species Lepilemur ruficaudatus. The sequence goes on along the minus strand of CAUYRT010016113.1, from coordinate 9,715 downwards.
GCAGATTGAAAGTTCATCCTGGGGTATATTAAATTGGAAGCATTTATTGGAAATTCCAGTGGACATATCACATAGGCAACAGGACATTATATTTTTGCAATTAGTGGAGTTGTCAGGTTCGAAGGCAGGCATCAGGACATGTGTTTTTTGAAAGTCAGAAACAAACGAGGGAACATATTGAAGAGCAGAGGAGATGAGAGGACCAGGGCTGGCCCTGAGGCATTGCAAGGCAAAGAGGCTGGGAGAAGACATAAGACTAGCAAAGTAGACTGAAAAGGAACAATCAGTAAGGTATTACTGGTTGTTAAGAAAACCAGGAGAGAAGGTATCCTGGAAGTCTAGTAAAGAAAGCATTTCTAGCAGGAAGGAGTTATTAGTGTGGTCAAGTACCACTGACAGGTCAAGGAAGAAGAGAACTGAGGACTGACCTCTGTATTCAGCAATATGGTCTCAGCCAAATCAGCTCACACTCTCTTTCTGTTTCTCCTCACATACAACACAATATTTATTGAGCGTTTACTATATGTCGGGTACTTCTTAGGCTTTGGGGATAGTAGCCAAATGAAATGTTCCCTCAAGGAGTTCACAAACATTTAATCAATTAAACAATGTTTACTGCACGAGTACTACCTGTAAGATGCTGCGGTAAATAGCATGAGGAATATAAACAGAGTCTAAGACACATGTTTAGTGTAATTGGAAACATTAGACAGAAACACACAGACTGGTAAATTGTAGTACAAGCAAAGCCTACAAGAAATGTCACAATGAAGTGTAAGATTTCAGTAAATGGCAGCATATAAGACTAAACACTCTGTGATGAAAGGATAGGTAGCCTAAATTGCAAACATGTGGAAAAGCTTTATGAAAAGGCACACAAATGGAAAAATGCGGAGATGGGGAGCATGTAGCACGGGCATTGGAGGTCCATAAATAGAAAATTTTGGAGAAATTGGAAAATGGATATAAAAAGTAAATGTGACAACATGGATGAAACTGAAGGACATTTTGGTAAGTGAAATAAACTAGTCACAGAAGAAAAAGCACTGTATGATTCTACTTTATAAGAGGTATGTAAAATAAATTCATAGAAGCAGAGAGTGGAAAGGTGGTTTCCAGGGGCTGAGGGAAGTAGGAAGTGAGGAATTACAGTTCAATGGGCACAAAGTTTCCATTATGCAAGAAAAATAAGTTCTAGGGATCTGCTGTACAACATAGTGCAGCACAGTCAACAGCACTGTAGTGTACACTTAAACTGTATTACACACTTAAAACGGTATTTAAAGGTAGATCTTATGTTAAATGTTCTTTCTGCATAAAAAACTGAAAAACTCAGTAATTGTGAATTTTTTTAAAAAGTGGAGATTTCTCAACAATGGTGGGGACCACTCTGGCGTTTGGCCTTTTCTGTGCTATGGTGAAGTTGGAGCTTGGGGGATGCAGATGTCTTGGATCATTGGATGTATTATGAAGTTTCTACTTTAGATTAATCAATCTAATGGTGGAAGTTAGGATGGAGTGTGGGTGGAGAATGATAGGACTCAGGAATTACTCCACTGAGATATATTGCTACTTAGAATAATATAGATTTTTTTAAAGCCTTTTTAACCTTGTGGAGGCTTTCCCTCTCCATTGATGTGTGTATTCTTGTGCATTTAGGGTGGTGTGTGTGTGTGTGTGTGTGTGTGTATGTGTATTTAATGAATATCTCTTTCTTAATGTATTAATTTGTAGATACTCAGTTTTTGCTGCCAGGAGTCGTATCCATTCATTTCACATTCTAGCTATCGCTAGTTCTTAAAGAATTTAATTGCAATGCTTGGGGTTTCATTAGGTCTTATATGCAAAATAGCTTAATTAATGTTAGGATTTATTTTTCTTTTATTTTCTAGTGTTATAATCATATCATCCACAGACATTGATAATTCAATGTCTTCTGATTCATACATCTCCTCTTTCTTAAATGTACAATTCTGAGCATGGGGCCTGGCACTTATCATCTCTCACAAAATACTAGTTCATTCTTATCTTCCCTTTCTCTTTTAGATGTTTGGGAAAGTCGTCCAGTAAATATGTCAGAGTTAGGTACTTTTATCTCAAAGTCACTATTTACCTTTGAAATTGTTTTAAATCTCTTTATCTTGTCCTGTAATCTAGAAACCTCTTTTTCTGTATGTTCTCATTCATTTAAAAACATTTACTAATCAGTTATCATGTTGGTAACTGAAATGTGAACATGACCCACCCACCATCACCAGAAAGTTTCCAATTTCCCAAGGAAATTGGATACAGATTTAAATCATTGTGGACACAATAAAATAATAGATATTATAGAGGCACAAGTAAATTATTGAGTTCCTCATTTTTCATTCTGAATTTTATTAATTGGCATATTTCTTGGCATTTCATTAATTGGTTAAATTCAAATATATCAATTTTACTATTTTTTCAAAGCACCATTAATATCACTATCATTTTATCAGAAATTGACTTCATTTGTCATCTTATTGTTTTATTAGTGATTTTGTGTTGTTACCTTCATTCTCTCTTTTGTTGGTTTTAAATATTTCTTTATTTAATATATATTTTAGGCTGAGGATGAGTTTATTGTGTTTGCATTCCCTTAGTAACAGTGAGTAATAGAATAAATTAATATATTTTTGCTGGTTAATTACTGGCTTGATACTTTGTACTTTAAGTGCTTGTTTTTATTTTATTACTTTAAACATACCTTTGCAGGTTACAATTTGTTATATTTTATTTTGTAATTCAGAAGAAACCCTTTTTAATAAAAACTACCAGGTTGTCCACAATAAATGGTTATTTTCTGACACATTTTGGATGTTCTCTTTTATCCTACAAATTTGTTATTGTGATTCCTAATAAATTATGAATGTTTTATATATAATAGATGCTTTTAAACTCTTTCTTCCTCTTTTAAACTCATGTAAAAGATAACTATAGCACATCTAATTTTCCTTATATTTTAAAATATGAACATGGGTTTTTAGGATTCTTTTATTTTCCCTCCTATATTTTTCTATTTTTGAATTAGTAGACCACTTCTACTCTCTGAGAAACAGTGGTCTGGGCAGCCTCCTGGCCTAACTCTTTTTGTAGATAATGTCAGTTTTAACAAATCTCGCTACAAGCATCCTTAGACGCTTCCAATTGTCCTAATGGACGTGTGGGCTGCAGATAAATGGAAAATGGAGCTCATTCAGTGACAATTTAAACTCTCTTCTAGCTGTTTTATCTAATACCTGGAGGACACAATATCACTTCTATTCTGACTTCTTTTTCAACTTAAGTGTTAATCTTCAGCATTGAACTACACATTAGCCACACATTCCAGCCCATAGACAAGGTCTACCAAAAGGAATTCTGGAGAAAGGCCTGTCTGGGAGAAAAATGGAATTTTTATTCTACTAAAAGATCTCTAGTTGAAAGTTAGAGGTGAGGAAAAAAAAGCTGTATTTGTTGCTAGCAGGAAGGTCAGTCTAAAAGTGAGATGGCCTTGCCATCTGGCATTTAGCAGGGATTTTGTGTGTCATAGGATAGGTCCTGTAGATTGAACTAGTCATGGGACCAGTGGCCCAAGAAACAGAGACTTGGTGTGTGGGGCAAGGCAGATGCTTTCTGAGAATAGGCAACTATTATCAATTCTCTGAAAAGATAATCTAAAAGTAAGTAAGGTCAGGAATGTGCATTTAATAGTTAACCATGTCTTTTCTCAGAAATGTAATCTAAAAGTAAACAAGTCTGAGAAAGTACTTTTTATGGTTTGAAGCTAGCAAGGGTAAATGGGTGGAGTGTGCGTGAGGTTAACACTTTTTTTTTTTTTTTGTTTTTTTGGCATAAAGATTTTGTGCTCTTGAGCACTTTCAGTGTACATGCATCCCATTGGAAGTCAGCTTTGCCCTGCATGGATAGCAAACTAAAATCACATAAAAAGTACCACCAAAACAGAGTGAATCTGATGCAAGTCATAGATATTACTAATTCCCCAAAGGCTAAAAGGGATCCCTGTTTTCCTTGGCCTTTAGTCTAAAAGGCAGCTTTAACACAGAAGTTGAAGGGACTTTAAGTATCTGATGGTGTCTGTGAATGATTGAATGAAGTCCACAACAAAGTTTTGAAAAACTGTTTGTAGGTTCAAGAAAAATAACCTCAGGATTATCAGTACCAATGTGCAAACGACCTGCCTGAAGGGGAGTGTACAATTCCTAAGGTTATATACTTCCTTTACATTTCTAACTTGTAGCTACTAAGCAGGAAGGTCTTTTTCACCTTTCTCTCAGCTTACTCACCTCCTGTAATGTCTCTTCCAGTGACGGTGAGCCATTACAGTCCTGGGAAGGTAAAATGATAGCCTAATTGTGTATATTTGTACAACTACAGAAAGGCTAAGAATTTGTAGCATCCCCAAGACCAAATATAATTTTATTACAAGCTTCTCAAACCACTTGTGGAAAAGGGACAATTTTATTTAAAAAATTTTAAATTTATCATAAACTGATTCTGTTATAAAACATAATAGAAGAGTAACTGGAAAAATTAGAAAAAGGCATAAAATGTAACTCTAAACTTCTTTTATGAGATTCAACAGACAGGACACTTCTTTGTTAAACTGCTATATAAGTTACTAAAGATTTACCCTCAACTTAGTATGCATTTTGTCATAGATGAGTAACTGAAATTTGCAGACCTGCTTTGGTCTGTGGACAGCCTTGGACTATCACTTTTCTAAAGTTAAATATTCTAAGGGAATATTTTGATAAACCTTTTTTTAAAATGCACATATATTGAAATCTTTCTCTATATATCCTTCTCTCTATGCATCTATCAATTCCCTATCTCTATCATCTCTTTGTATATCTCATCTCTTTCTCTCTCTCTCTCTTATCATCTGTCTTTACTTTGTATATTCCTCTAGATTGAAACCATATGCTTAAATGCCATCTTATTCTATTTTTTTTATTAATTCGTTTAACTTGTGGCTACAAAAGCATCTGTCACTAATGGATCCCAAACAACTGCAGGAAGGGTGTGAGAAATGTGTGTGTGTGTGAGCTTCATTATGCCTGTAACAATTTAATGTGTTAAAAACTTTTGGGAGAATAGTCACTAGGTTCTTGCAGCAAATGTTCTTTTTTTTTTTATGTTTCCTGACTGCATATTTTTAAGTAAATGGTAAAAGTCACATTAAAAAGTGAAGATGCCATTCTTTCTTTCCTTTATTTATTTATTTACTTTCTGAAGGTTTTTGTATTATTATTACAAAGTATTACAGGGGTACAAATGTTTTTGGTTACATGGATTGCTTTTATAATCCTTGAGTCAGGGTTAAAAGTGTACAGGCACCCAGATAGTGTTCACTGTGCCTATTAGGTGGGTTTTCACCTATCCCCTTCTTTCCCCCACCCCTACTTGATTTCCATTGAGTTTTACTTTCATCTATGCATATGTGTGCTCATCAGTTAGTTCCAATTTAATAGTAAGTACATGTGGTGTTTGCTTTTCCATTCTTTAGATATTTCACTTAGGATAATGGTCTCCAGTTCCATCCAAATTGTTGCAAAAGGCATTAAGTCATCCTTCTTCATGGCTGAGTAGTATTCCATGGTATACATATGCCACATTTTGTTAATCCATTCTCTCTATCTTTTTAGACCACAGTGAAATAAAACTAGAAATCAACTCCAACAGAAATACTCAAGTCTACACAAAGTCATGGAAATTAAACAACCTGCTGGATGATGATTATTACATTAATAGTGAAATTAACAGATTTCTCAAATTGAATGAAGAGGGGGACACAAGATATCAAATCTATGGGATTCAGGAAAATCAGCCCTAAGGGAAAAATTCATAGCCTTAAATGCCTACATTAAAAAGACAGAAAGATCACAAATTACCAATCTAATGACATGTCTCAAGAAACTAGAAGAGGAAGAGCAAACCAAACACAAAGGCAGCAGAAGAAAAGAAAAACTAAGGTAAGAGTAGAACCAAATGAAATCAAAACCAAGAAAATAATTCAGAAGATCAATGAAATAAAAAATTGTTTTTTTCAAAACATAAACAAAATCCATAGACCTCTTTCTAGATTAATCAGGAATAGAAGAGAATATAAGCTCAATCAAAAATGAAAAACAACACATTACAATTGATACCACAGAAATACAAAATGTCATCTGTGAATATAATGAGAATCTCTATGCACATGAACTCGAAAACAGAGGAAATGGACAAATTTCTGGAAACACACAACCTCCCAAGACTCAATCAGGAAGAAGTAAAACTCTTGAACAGATCAGTAAAGAGCCATGAGATTGAAGCAGCAGTAAAAAATCTTCTAACAAAAAAAATCCCTGGACCAGATGGATTCATAGCTAAATTGTATCAGACCTACAAAGAAGAGTTGGTACCCACTCTGCAGAAATTATTCCATAGCATCAAGGTAGAGGGAATCATCCCAAACTCATTCTATGAATCCAGTATCACCTTGACACCAAAGCCAGGAAAAGACACAACAACAACAAAAAAGAAAACTATAGACCAATATCCTTTATCAATACAGATGCAAAGATCCTCAATAAAATATTACCAAGCTGAATTAAACAGCATATCAAAAAAATTATCCACCATGACCAAGTGGGCTTCTTCCCAGGCATGCAAGGATGGTTCAACATATGTAAATCCATAAATGTGATTCACCACATAAACAGAAGCAAAAATAAAGATCATATGATCATCTCAATAGATATGGTAAAAGCATTTGACAAAATCCAGCACCTTTTTATGATAAAAACCCTCAATAAATCAGGCATAGAATCTCAAAATTATAAAATCTATATATGACAAAACCACAGCCAGCATCATACTGAGTAGGGAAAATTGACAGCACTCCCACTCAGAACTAGAACAAGACAAGGATGTCCACTGTCATGACTTTTATTTAACATAATGCTGGAAGTCCTAGCCAGAGCAATCAGGCAAGAGAAAGAAATTAAGGGTATTCAAATCAGGAAAGAGGGGGTCAAACTATTGCTTTTTGCAGATGTTATGATCTTATATATAGAAAAGCCCCAAGACTCCACCAAGACTTTCAAGAGATTTCTGGAATTGATAAATAAATTCAGTAAAGTGTCAGGTTACAAAATGAATGTACACAGTCAGTAGCATTCCTATACATCAACAGCAGTCAAGCTGAGAGTCAAATCAAAGACTCAATACCTTTCACAATTGCTACAAAGAAAATAAAATACCTAGGAATACACTTAACAAATAAGGTGAAATATCTCTACAAAGAGAACTAGGAAACATTGAAGAAAGAAACTGCAGATGACACAAGCAAGTGAAAAAACATATGCTCATGGATCAGTACAACCAACATTGTTAAAATGTCAATACTGCCCAAAGTAATTTACAGATTCAATGCAATTCCCATCTAAATACCAGCATCATATCTTACAGGTCTAGAAAAAATAATTCTGTGCTTCATTTGGAACCAATAAAGACCCCAAATAGCAAAAGCAATTTTAACCAAAAGGGATAAATTGGTAGGCATCACATTACCAGACTTCAAACTATACTACATGGCTATAGTAACCGAAACAGCATGCTGTTGGCAAAAAAAATAGGGACAAAGACCTATGGAACAGAACAAAAAACCCAGACATGAAACCATCCACATATAGCCAACTGATCTTTGACAAAGCAGACAATAATACACAGGGGAAAAGAATCTGTATTCAATAAATGATGCTGGAAGAATTGGATAGCCACATGCAGAAGAATGAAACAGGGTCCCTATCTCTCACCAGTCACAAAAATTAATTCAAGAGAGATAAATAACTTAACTGTAAGTCATGGAACTAGAAATTCTAGAAGAAAATTTTGCAAAAACTCTTCTAGATATTGATCTAGGTATATAATTTATGAAGAAGATCCAAAGGGCAACCACAGCAACAACAAAAATAAATAAATGGGACTTGATTAAGTTAAAAACCTTCTACACACCCAAGGAAATAATCAACAGAGTAAATAGACAACTTACAGAATGGGAAAAAATATTCACAAACTATACAACTGATAAAGGAGTAATAACCAGCATATACAGAGGCATGAAGCATATAAACAAGAATAAACTCAAACAGCCCATTAAAAAGTGGGCAAAAGACATGAACAGAAGCTTTTCAGAAGAAGAAGATAGACAAATGGCCAATAAACATGAAAAAAAAAAAACCTCAATGTCACTAATCATCAGGGAAATGCAAATCAAAACCACAATGAGATGCAAATTAAAACCTCAGTCAGAATGGCTTTTATTAAAAAGTCCAGAAACAATAGATGCTGACATGGATGCAGAGATAAAAGAATGCTTATACACTGTTGGTGGGACTGCAAATTAGTGCAACCTCTATGGAAAACAGTATGGAGATGTAGTCCTCAAATAACTAAAAGTAAACCTATTATGTGATCCAGTAATCCCACTACTGGATATTTACCCAAAGGAAAAGAAATCATTTTATCAAAAACACATCTGCACTCAAATATTTGTTTCAGCACAGTTCACAATTACAATGATGTGGAATCAACCCACGTACACATTAATTACTAAGTCCTTTATGTCTTTTGTTATAAATCTTTGGGGTAATGTTTTGATTGTCAGAATTTCTTTTTTTTTTCGGATATTCTTTGGTTATACCTCAAGGTTTCATGATGAAATTCCTAACTGACCAATCATTTTTTTTTTCAGGTACTTTATTACTTCCTTTTTTTAAAAAAAATCATAGTATTTATTTTTATTTTATTTTATTTTTCTTTATTTCAAAGTGTTATGGGGGTACAAATGTTTTTGGCCACAAGGATCACTTTTATAATGCTTGAGTGAGGGTTATAATGTGCCTGTCACCAAGATATTATTAATTGTACCTGTTAGGTATGTTTTGCCCATCCCTTCTTCCCTTCTTCCTTCTGACTGATTTCCATTGAGTTATACCTTCCTCTATGCACATGTGTGCTCACTAGTTAGTTCAGTTTAATAGTGAGTATATGTGGTGTTTGTTTTTCCATTATTTAGATGCTTCACTTAGGATAATGGTCTCCAGTTCCATCCATATTGTTGCAAAAGGCATTAAGTCTTCTTTCTTCATGGCTGAGTAGTATTTCACAGTATACATATGCCACATTTTATTAATCCACTCATGAATTGATGGGCGTTTGAGTTCATCCCACATCTTTGCAATTGTGAATTGTGCTGCAATGAACATTTGAGTGCAGTTGTCTTTTTTTCCTTCCTGGTAAAGAGGGGAGGAAGGACACATTTGTATATTTCTCTGTATTGTTCCAATTTTAGTATATGTGCTGCCAAAGCAAGCACTACATTTATGTATTTATGCCTTGGTTTTAGGAAAATAGGCAGAGAGAAAAGAGTTTTTTAAATGTACTTCTTCAAAATTGTTTTCAGCTCAAAATAATCCTTATGGCAAAGTGGCATATTTTGCTACCCTTCACATTTAAGCTTATAAAGCTTAAAAATTATAGAATGGGCCCCACTTGTACTCACCATCAAATTGGTATTGACTGATTAACACTATGGTGCTCAAAGGGTGGGAGCAAACACTGGGGAATTGGGGGGTGGGGGGTAGACCCAAGTCTGAGCGACGTGGGGGGTCACTGTGGAGGGGTGGGATATGCTTGAAAAGTA
>CAUYRT010016112.1:0-19987 GCA_963574885.1 Lepilemur ruficaudatus | reverse complement strand
GTGGGGGGGGGTTGTTTTTAACTGGGACAGGGGTGGCAAAAATTTTCTGGGGTAACACTAATTTTCTATTTTTTTTTTTTTTTTTTTTTTTTTTTTTTGAGACAGAGTCTCACTCTGTTGCCCGGGCTAGACTGAGTGCCGTGGCGTCAGCTTAGCTCACAGCAACCTCAAACTCCTGGGCTCAAGCGATCCTTCTGCCTCAGTCTCCCGAGTAGCTGGGACTACAGGCACGCGCCACCATGCCCAGCTAATTTTTTCTATATATATCTTTAGTTGGCCAATTCACTTCTTTCTTTCTATTTATAGTAGAGACGGGGTCTCACTCTTGCTCAGGCTGGTTTTGAACTCCTGACCTTGAGCGATCCGCCCGCCTCGGCCTCCCAGAGTGCTAGGATTACAGGCGTGAGCCACCGCGCCCGGCCATCAGTGTATATTTTTTTAAGCCCCAGTTTTGCACTGAGCAGTGCTCTGGATTATTTTCTAGAAAGAAAACCCAGAATGTATAAGACACTACCCTAGACTGCAAGAGCTTGCAGCCTCTTTTAGGAGGAAAAGCACATACAGAGGGTGGTTAGGGCTTCTGCAGCTGAGGTACTTCCAGAGCCAGCAGGTGACCTGATGTTGCAACAGGCTCCTCCCACTAAACTCCAGGCCCTCTTCCACTGAGAACTCTCACTGCCAATTAATCTTAAATAGTGAGCATGAAGTATTAATGTATTATGTTTTGGTTTTCTGAGCAAATATAAAACAGTTGCACTGGAAAGTTCAAGCTTGTGGTGGGACATGTTCTGAGGGCATGTACTGTGTTATGCCTGTAAGTTACTGTAGACCTCTGGCCAAGACCATTTAACCACAGCTATAGAAATAAAGTAGATTAAACTGTTGTATTTTTGCCCTAAAATCTATCTTCTCTTAATATCAGAATAAAAAATGAAGTTAGAGATGTTTTAACATTATTCCTCCAGGTTACTTTAACTCCCCTACAGATGAGCTTAAAACAGATCGTATATATTATACTAATTATATGGAATGTAGTGGGAATATTTCTACAGTTGAATTTTAATACTTGACATTGGATTGGGTGAGTTGTTGAATGTGATGTTTAGAATGTTTGCATTTTCTATAGAACATTGAGCTCATTAGCATATCTCTAAACCTGGTAAATACTATTTTATATTCTATAATTGACAGCCCTCACTATTGACTCAGTTTCTTTCCTTCCTGCCCCACAGTCTGCTGCTTTTTAGATCTTCTTATGACTTGACCTTCCAACCACCCTTCACGTTTGGGATTCCTGAGGACTTGGCCTTGAGTACTGTCTTGTTCTCTTCACTTTCTCTAATTTTTCCTTTGATCCCGTATAACTACCAAATTTATTTCAGTAGTCCAGACTTCCCCTCTGAGTGACTTGTACATCTTTCTGCCTACTTGGCATCTCCACTCGGATGTCAGTGACCAAAGGGCACCTTTCCTTTCTCACTTCCCCCTCCCCTACTGAGCCTATGCCTCAAGAAACGTCATCACCATCCACTGTGTTTTTCAGGGTAGAAACTCACCCATCTCTTTCTTTTTACTGCTCTCACATTCAGCCTGTCAGCAAGTTCTAGCTAAATCTTCAAATTTTATGTCCAGTGTACCCACTATCTCCATTTCCATGACAACCGTCCAGTCCAGGTCATAGGAAAACTATAACCAGTCAAACACAGTAGAGCTTCTTAACACTTGCCTCTGTGCACCCCAGTTTCCCCAGAGCGGTACAGATGAGTCCTTGAAGCTGTAAATCAGATCACACCATTCCTTTGCCTAATCTCCTTCGTTGGGTTCCCACTGCACTTGGAATGAAATCCCATCTTGATACTATGGCCAACAAGAGCCTGCACATCCGATGCCAGTTTGTCTCTTCATCTCCTTTCACTCTGCCCCTTGATCATTATGTTTTAGCCACTCTGCTGTTCCTTTATTTCCTTAAGCATGCTACGATTTTATAAAGCGCCCAGGTCCCGTACACATGCTATTTCCTCTGCCTAGAATGTCCTTCCGTGGTGGTCGGCATGACTGGCTTTTCTCTTAGTCCAGGTCTTGCATTAAATGATACTTTCCAGAGGTCTTCTCTGATGACCACATCTGTCATCTTTAATTTGTTGTTATCTATTTTTATGTCTCGTTTGTCCGTCCCTTCATAGCAATGTCCAAGAACATAACTATTTTATCAAATTGCTTTAAGTTTGCTTTCTTGACTTTGTCTTTTTTTCCTAGTGAAAGATTGTTGCAATACGCAGACTCTCTGTCTGCTGTAAATGCTGTTGTATGGCTAGTATGTAGCACAATGCCTGACATATAGTGAGAATTCAGTGCACTGGATATTTATTAAATAAATGAATAAACAAATAAGCAACATTGTGGGTGGGAATTATGTAGAGAATAGGAGGAAATATTTCTTCTTCAACTTGAGCATTGAAATATATGCTATAATAAAATAAGACCAAAAATAAAACCATTTCAGATATTAAGACCCCTTGTAGTAAAAAGCAACTATGTAATAGAAAATTTTTCTCAGGAAGTTACCAAAGAAGACAGTTATCTGGACTTCTGTGGAATTATAAAATTATACTGCTGTAACGACTTATAATTTAGTAGGCTGTGTTCTCTATAAATTTGAAAAATGTCATAGATTTCACTTACATTTGCTTTAGTGTTCTCATCTTCCATGAACACATTTAATTGACATTAGGACCTATCCAGGAATTAGGGTAGTTATCATTAAATGAGAAGTAACAAGGCAGTTCATTTATCTAGTATTTATTATCCTCTGCTAGGGAGATGTGGCTCTTATCCTTAAGGAGCCTCACAACAAGTAGGGGTGACAGTCTCATAAAGAAATCCTTTTTGTCCTTTGTAGCAGGATCAATAAAAGGCACATACAGGAATCTTGGTGGAAAAAAGGAGGAAGTTTTCAGATTTGGATGGGGCATGGACTATATCCTAAAGGAGGTGATGTGGAATTTGTTCTTGAAGGAATACAAATTTGCTAGATGGAGACTTTCCAGGCTATGGGACAGAATGTACAAAGACTCAGAAGCATGATTGGGGTACTGTGTCTTAGGATTTGCAACCATAGAGAAATGTAAGGAGACTAATTAGGCATTGAGGTTGGAAAGATGGACAAAACCAGATTGCAGAGTGCCTTGTATGCTGCAGATGTAGATGAGACTTTACCCATCAGGCAGTGAGGGTCCTTTGAGTAATTTTAATCTTGACAGTAATGGATTATATCATTTACATTTTAAAAAGCTCATTAGAGAATGAAGGATGGTCTCCAATAGGAAGAATGAGATCATCCAGGAAGGTATAGAGTGAGAGAAGAGTCAGAGAGGGACCCCAGTAGAGCAGGGACACTTTGAATGGGGAGAAAGAGACTGAGATCCTTCAGAGTGGCAACAGATGAAAAAAAAAAAAAAACAGCATATCACAGAAGCCAAGGAAAGAGCTCTTATTTAAGAAGGAAGGAATGACAGGTCAATTAAGATAAAAATTAAGATGGGAGGATTGGGTTTCATAATTGAGGTGTCTTCAGTGACCTTAGCAAGAGTAGTGTTGGTTGGCTGATAGGGACAAGATCCACCTGGGAGATGTTTGGGGATAAAGGAGAAGTGATAAAACACAGCCGAGGGCAGACTGAGCCAGCCTTGGTTCTCTTTGTTTTTGTTGTTTCGTTTTTAGTAAATGGTAGAGATTTGACTTTGCATACTCCACTGAGAGGGAAGAGGCACAGGAACTAGGCTGTCAGTGCAAGAGAACTGGATGTTGGTGCTTTAGACTCATGAAACAAAAGAGAAGGGAAATAGGAGGAAAGGGTGCAGCTGTAGGTAAGTTTGTGGCTGCAGTTTAAAATAGAGGCTATTTCGTCTTATACTGGAGGGAAAGTGTGTGCTAAGAGAGAGGGCAACAGAGGCAGCACTTGAGGAGAAAGATGTTATGGGGGATGAGGGAGCAGTCACAGGGTGACACTGAGGGTCCAGTTAAGCTGGAAGGCATGGGCATGGGAAGGGATGACCCAGTCCACCTGCAGCAGCCTGGACATCAGGTTCCAGGTTGGGAGTTACCTGTGCAGGCCCACCAGAAGATAAAGGGTGAGGCTGCTGAGAATGGCAGTGAGATTATGGTTGAAGCGATGTGACGCAACACAACCGGCCTAGTTAGGGAAGTGAGCAGAGGGCAACGAAAAGGGGCCCGAGCAGAGAGAGTAGAGTGAAGTTAGAGGAGCGAGTGCATTGGGAGGGATGAAAGGAGGTGCCAGTCCTGGGAGGCAGGAGGCTGTCATAAGCAGTGTATCAGAATTGACACCTGCAAATTGACGTTGCTTTACCAGTTACCTGGGAAGGTTCTGATTCTGCATTTTTACTGCTGTTGCCCAGAATGGCATGGGGAATGCCTCTGTTGCAATTGTGCTTAGAATCTGCCACACAGATTTTGACTATTCAGAGGCTTGGTGAGTCTTAGTCCTTTTGGAGGTGGATTTGATTTTTGAAAACTGCTAAGTCATTCAGAGCCAAGTTTGGTGAAGAAAATAGACAATCAAGCTGGATAATACCATTTTTGGTAGGAATGGAAATGTGGATTTAAAGAACAGTACTTTTTTTTTTATGTTACTTGTAATAGGCCCTGATAGTAATTTCCAAAGACAGCAATGACAGCATCTTTGGAATTTATATGGCTTCTCAAAACAAAGGTCTTTCTAGTGTGTGGGACTCTCAGCATTGCATCATGGTTTGCACCCCTAGCTTCCTGGCTCTAAATGCCAGAAGCCCCCACAAATCCTTGTAGCAGACAGAAAAGTCACCACACTTTTCCAAATGCCTTTGATTGTCCATGGACTGCCAGAGCCTTGGTGGACCTGTTTACAAAAAGCCGAGCAAAAAAGGAAGACATTCTTTTTTGTCTCTTTTATTCTATATTTATTTATTTATTTGCTTTTTTAAATTTTTTTTTATTGTGGCGTGAGGAATGACGAAATAGGAAAAAGGAATCTTTGCTAAAGAAAGAAAGATTGAAATCAAATTAATAATACAAAGGTAGGCTATGGGAGACAAGAAAAAAAGAGACAGAAAATAGAGTAGTCGTGGGGAAGCTGGAAGAAATATTTCTGCCACATTTGTCTGTGGTTTCTTGTGATTTTTCTCTGAAACCAAGAATAAGATTTCCTGTAAGAACGCTCATGTGTTGTTGCATTATAGGGTATAACTGATTGCAGAGGCACCCTAAATAGATTTCACTGAGAGTATAGTTAGAATTGTGTAAGGATTTAAATCCAGACTCAAAGAGGAGAACAAATTCTTATAAGGCAAGTCCATTTGACTTCATCTGAGGTGGGGGGATTCATTACTCATAGGTCCAACTCCCTATTTCAAAATGATATTACTTATATGATTGTCCAGGAACATGGACTCCAAAATGATTTTAGCTCCTGAGTAGCAAGTTTTTAATTCTCATTTTCACAAGGTGAAGTTCTCATTTTGTACAAATACCCTTTTCCAAAAATAGTGTACCTGGCTAACACTTAAAAGTTATAACCTTTAGCTTGCCTTGATTGCTAAAAGTCATCTGTTATGTATTTTGAAAATCTGCATTGACACTTGTGGACCATTCATGCCATACTGAAATTGATTTTCTACTTTATTTTTTCAGTTGTTCATGGTGGACAATGGAGCAGATGACTGGAGAATAGCCATGACTTATGAGCGTATTTTCTTCATCTGCTTGGAAATACTGGTGTGTGCTATTCATCCCATACCCGGGAATTATACGTTCACATGGACAGCCCGGCTTGCCTTCTCCTATGCCCCGTCCACAACCACCGCTGATGTGGATATAATTTTATCTATACCAATGTTCTTAAGACTCTATCTGATTGCCAGAGTCATGCTTTTACATAGCAAACTTTTCACTGATGCCTCCTCTAGAAGCATTGGAGCACTTAATAAGATAAACTTCAATACACGTTTTGTTATGAAGACTTTAATGACTATATGCCCAGGAACTGTACTCTTGGTTTTTAGTATCTCATTATGGATAATTGCCGCATGGACTGTCCGAGCTTGTGAAAGGTAAGTTTGTTTCTTTTCCTGAGAACATAATTTGCCATATGGTGTCTTCAAAAAGAAAGAAAACATTTTAGACTTGGGACATACAGTGTCTCGCTCTTGAAAATTTTGGATTCTCTGACAGGCTTCTTTTAAATGATTGTGACAAAATTTTCCTGAAGATTTTTGCATAGAGTGAATGCCTTCATGATTGTGTATGTTTTCCTTTATAATTTGATCAGTTTTTAATAGAGGACTGCCTTTATAATGTGTGTCAAACTTTGGAGACCTAGAAATTGTACAGGAGACTCTTATTGGAAATGTTAGCTTAATGGTAATACTGAGTCATTTCTGTGCCTGATGGGTTATAAGCATTGTACGTTGTTAAGGCAGAAATCCAGTGAAGAGCTGTTGGTGCAAAATACTGAACTTTAGAGAATCTCTCAAAGTGGTTTGTGGATTTTAGTGCCTATTTATAATAGTGTTCACATGATTACCTGATAAGGAGCTTATGGGTATATGTATTAGTTTTTATCAAACTTTCAACAATTAATGAAAAGAGACTGTATTTATTAGCCTGTGACCTGTGGTGGTCTAGAGCTAGACACATGCTCAGGTTTCAAGAGCTCTTGATCCTCAGTGCTTTTAATCTGTTATAGCATTAATAATGTTAACTTTGCCATTTAACAAACAAACAAAAGTATATTTATCACATAAACAGAGCTATATCATAATGGGGTGGAGAGTACCCTCACATGACCTTGGTTAAGAAAATTCAGGTTGAAATTAGGAGTAGAAAGATAGGAATGATTTAGAAGTTTTTAGGACTGTTGAAGGTTTAGATGTTGGTCTTTGTAGTAATCAGGTTTTTAAAAAATTAGCCTTTTCTTTTATAGAGACAAGTTTCTTCTTTTTATTTTTAGTTGACACGTAATAATTGTACATATTTATGGGATACAGAGTGGTATTTCAATAAGTATATACAGTGTATAATGTTGAAATCATTGTAATCAGCATATCCATCACCTCAAACGTTTATCATGCCTTTGTCTTGTGAAGTCAAAGTTATACACTGAAATAGTTTAAAGAAGAAAAAAAATCTGTATGAGAATTGCTGCAAAAAAAAAAAAAAAAATAGTGAACCCACAGCCTCCCCCATCCTATTCCTGCTTTCCAAAAGAAATCACTTTAAATTCTTTTAAACATATCTTCAGTCATTGCTTTTTATATTTCTAGATAAAGTTGCTTATATTGCTACATGTAGAATTTTTTATTTTAGAGCTATCTATTGACTTCCTACTATGGCAATCAGGGTTTCTGTTTTCTCCTCCTTACACAAACATACCCCTTTCACAATTCCGCCGCCTTTCCAAAATGATGTGTATCTCCCCATCTTCCCAGGGTTATATAAACCCCAGTAGTCTATAGTGCGTGTTTACATTGTTGTGACTATGTAAACTGCATTTGTAGCTGAACAATATAGTATATTATAATCACTTTTCCTCTTTTCATTTTCTCTGGAAGTAATAATTGCCTCATTTTTTATTTGCTCAGGTTTCTATCTACTTACCACTAAATCATCTCTAAATTCTCACACATTATATAAATATCCTTCTACTCTATTCAAATATATTAAGCAATCTATCAATTTCACCTTGAAGAGATGACTCTTAGAACATTCTCACCTGTTTTTCCTTCAAGTTGGAGATTTTCTTTGCCTTTTTTTTATGTTGAGTAGCCTTTCTTGAACCCTTTTTCTCCTCTTTCTTTGTTTATGCCTTTATTTTGGTAGAATCTGCCTTGCAGTAGTTTCAGAGAAAAGGTAGTGTGTGAGAAAGAGATTTTTTTGAGACCTTGGCAGATACGGGCATCTGTAGTTTTCTTTCATGCTTAATTGGAAATCTGGCTGGATGTAAAATTCTGGATTGGAAATCACTTTTCTTCAGAATGTTGAAGGCTTCATTTTCCTCTGTCATCCAGGGCCCAGCAGCCTGATGCCATTCTCATTTTTTATCCTTTTTCTTTTTCTGGAAGCTTTTAGGATTGGTATTCTAAAATTACACAAGGACGTGTCTTGGTGTAAATCTATTTTAATCTATGGTACTGGGAATGTAGTGGGTCTGTTCAATCTTCGAATTCATGTCCTTCACTTCTTGGAAATTTTTTTGAATTATTTAATGATTTTTATTTCTGTGTGTATAATGGCCCTCCTTTATTCTCTGATTTTATTATTTTTATTTATCTATTGTTTTTCCATTTCTGTTTTTGCTCTATATATGGAAGACCTCAATTTTATCTTTCAAACTTTCTGTTCAGACTTTATATTATATATTAATTTCCAATATCTAATTTTTGATCCCTGAGTGCTCATTTTATAAAATTGCATCATGTTTTTCTTTTGTAATTGTACTGTTTTATTTCCCTGTAGATGTTAATGATAACTTTTTGGAATTTTTTTCTTTTTGTATATTTTTTTGTTTCCCCAAAGATGTATTTTTCTTTTTATTTTTGCTTCTATTTTAGAAGCTTTCCTTAAATGTTTAGGTATCCTTGGCGGTCTGCTCATCCTTCAGAGTGAGGCACTAACAAGCTGATTGGAAGCTTTCTGTACATATTTGGAACTTGTCAACTGCAGGCTTCCCTCAAGGGTGATTTGGGTGAAGGACAAAGAACATCAATTTCAGTACCTTTATGTGTTTTCCGTCTTCCCTGACAATCAGACCAGCCCATGGGAAGTCATCTCTACTCTGCTGCCATGAAGGCAGAAGCCTGGGTGACAGCGTTCTGGAAATTGAAAGGGCAGAGAAGAGTTTTCAACAGTCCCTGTGTGAGCATTTGCCTATTTTCCTGGTTTCAGTACAGTAGGCTTTCTCCAGCACTTGGTGCCTGCAGTTACTCCCCAGACTGTGTTTTACCCTCTCCAGACAATAAATTTCTAGACTTCTGCCAGGTTGCAAGAAACAGTTAGCATTCACACAGAGCGGAAAAGGGAATCTAGGTATCTAACTGCTTCTATACCATCTTTGAAGCTGTCCTCCCATTCAGAGCTCTAGCATTGTCCCCACCTGCAGAGATACTGGCGCTGACAATGCCTGAGTCATGGGTGGGGGTTGGTGCTCACTGCACATGTGGTTGCCTCTTGGTGTTTCACCACTGCTGCTGTGGAATTCTGCTTTCTGGGGTCAGGTAAGTTCGTGACCACCTGTCTATTGGCTTTCTAGCTTCTTTTACTACTGTCTTGTCACTCACTCCTGTCGTCCTTATGGCTGTGTGGTTTTTCTTTGTTGTTTGCTTGTTTTAAAATTATTTATAGCCATTTTTAGAGCTTTAAGGGAAGGACTGAGGCCAGCATGCTTGTTGAGTCCACCTGCTTTTACCAGAAATTCTGTAGTGACTAGTTTTTAATATCATGTGTCTGAACCTTTTTTAGAACTTCTCTACATAAATATAGCATTTGAGGGATTAATGTTTTCTTTTTAAAGAAAGGTAGACTCCTGGTGGTAATGCTTTGTTTCCTAGCAATCACGGTATTTAGAGGCTTCTGGTACATTCTGGAGCAGATGTACCTATAAACTTTGAAGAATAAATATGGAAAGCTCCCGTTGACCTATCTATTTAGTTTATAAAGATTAGCCTTCACTAAAAATTCTGCATAGCAATGTAATGATGATGGTAAAAGCATGATTTAACCATATATACATCTCTATGGGTGGTCTCTAGTACATCTGCTTCCCAAGGGCCAATAAAAATAGCCTCAAAACTGTGCACATGCTCTACATTTTCTTTTCAGAAACAGTTCCTCTTAGCTGTTTTAACCCATTGTCAGTAAATACAGAAAGCCAAAGGCGAGCTGTGCCAAAATTTTCTTAGCAGCCCAAAGTCTGTGTTTTTTAACATGCCTGGATTGTTAGATGACAGTCATTCCTGTTTTCATATAAAGAAGCCATAAAAAGTGAAAATTGTCCATTTCATAGCAAGAATGAGAGTCTGTAGCCAGCAGTTACATAAAGAGAACAAATCTATGGCAAGGTGGGGAAGGGACAGAAGCCAACTCTGGATTGGGACACCAGGATTTAGTCCCAGTTGTGTAATTTAGGGGCCGAGTGACCTCTGGCCAATCATCTCACTTTTTTTCGCTTTGGTTTCTTCATTTGCAAACTAAATGGCTTAATCGTTCCTCTTCCAAAGGTAGCATTTTATAATTAGACAAATCTGTAAAAGAAAAAAAAATCATTAACCAGCATTGTAATAATAGAAGATTTTCCACATTTTGTTTTTCATTAAACTTCCTATTTTGCTGTACAAAATCTCCAGATTGTGACTTCTGAGATACAAAGATGTGAAAAAAAATTTTTATTTTTCCACAGAGTTGCGATTTTGAACATGATGTCACCAGCATCTTACACTTGCATATTTTTTTCCTGGCCTTTCTTTTTTTGCTTTTGTGAAATTTGCAATACTTAATACAACATACAACTTTCCTATTTATTTGGTTTAGGATTTGGATTTGAATGAACCCCATCAGTTTCATCTTCGGTTCATCCAAGCATCCTCTCCATATTAAAGGGGGTAGATTCACATCTGATAAAAATTCTCTTTTTAGTTAAATAGAAGACATCTAAGAGGAAACTTAGACTTTTTTAAAAGGAGTGAGCTTGAGAAAGAGAGAGGTAGACAGCTTTCTGGAAAAGTTTGCATTGCATAGCTATTTCTGTCCTTCCACCAAGCTTTGGATTTCTAGAGCTTTCTAGAAATTTTTCTCTATTAATGGGGAGGACATCTATTCCTTGTGGTATTATATTCTCTGGCATATCACGCACCTCCGATTTATTTACCTCTAGGTAATAAAAATTTGCTCTGTGTGTGTGTGTGTGTGAGAGAGAGAGAGAGAGAGAGAGAGAGAGAGAGAATTAAAGGGGAATCAGAGTTCCAAGAATCTACCATTATTTTTTGGCCTATGTTTGTTAGTAGGAGGCTGCCCCAGACCAGACCACAGTAATCCACTCTCTCTCTTGTTCCAGTTTGGCCTTGTGTTAGGTGGATATCAGGCCTAGGAAGAATACCCTCTTCTGAAGCAGCTTGAGAAGTGTGGCCTGGTGCTAAGTGATCTTATGTTCATGGGGTCCCAGGCCAAGGTATTTAATGTCTTAGTAGAAATTTCAGGAACTTTTATGTTTTAGAAGAAAGCTGAACCTCAGAGGTTGGGGTCCTGAAAATTGGAAATTATCTGATCTTGACTTGCACCTTTTGAAGCTTCTATAGTTTTGTAAAGATAGCCTAGGCAGCTGTTCACCCTGAAGTGAGTTTCACTGGACACGGTTTGTGAGGAAGTTTGGTAGTTACTTTGCAAGGGGTAGTGCTGGATATTGTGCTATTTGTTTCTTTTTCATTATCAGAGATCTCAGAGCACTTGATATGTGAATGTGCATTAGGAATACCCAAGAGAGAAAAAGGGTATATATTTGTCCATGCCTTTTAGGAAGTTCATTTCGTGTATGTATGTTAAGACTAAAGTTTCAGAGGTAGAAAGGGATCACAGCTTCCTGCACAGTTTGGGAATTTAAAAAAATGTTTCTGTGTTCGATAGAATCTTTTCCTTATTGCCACAAGTTTTGTAATGTGGGGAAGGGGGCTGAGTTGGGGATGGAAAGGAAGAGGGAGGGCAAAGGTGAGCTAGGAATTTTGGTGGCAGTGTTACAGAGCAGAAGAACAAACATTGTGATGAACTATAATAAACTGGAGATTCCAGGTAATGTTACTGTGACAGGAAAAGATTCATTTAGTTAACACAGTGGCCAAATAAACTGCTGTTCTTGTTTGTCTCATTTTATCTCTAAGGGCATTTAAATATACACTAGCTAGTATGTGTTAGTTAAGAGGGAAAATTATCTGAAAATGACTTAACAATGGTTTTTGCTCTTTCATATGCTTATTGTCTATCTTCTTTTGAAAAGCTTCTGTTCATGACTTTTGTCCACTTGTTAATGGGTTGTTTGATTTTTTTCCTTGCTGATTTGCTTGAGTTCTTTGTGGATTCTGGTTATGAGCCCTTTATTGGATGTGTAGCTTGTGAATATTTTCTCTCAATCTATAGGTTGTCTATTCTGTTGATTATTTCCTTAACTGTGCAGAAGCTTTTTAATTTGATCAAGTCTCATTTATTTATTTTTATTGTTGCTGTAATTGCCATTGTGGTCTTAGTCATAAATTCTTTGCTTACGCTGATATCTAGAAGAGTTTTTCCTACATTTTCTTCTAGAAATTCTTATGGTTTCAAACCTTAGATCTAACTGTTTTATCTACCTTGAATTAATTTTTGTGAGTGGTGAGAGATATGGGTCCTGTTTCATTCTTCTGCATGTGGCTGTCCAACTTTCCCAGCACAATTTATTGAATAGGGCTTCTTTTCCCTAGTGTATATTATTGTCCACTTTGTCAAAGATCGGTTGGCTGTATGCAGATGGTTTTATATCTGGGTTCTCTGTTCTGTTATTGGTCTGTGTCTCTATTTTGGTGCCAATACCATGATGTTTTGGTTGCTGTGACCTTGTAGTACAGTTTGAAGTCTGATAATGTGATGCCTTCAGATTTGTTCTTTTTGCTTAATATGGCTTTGGGTATTCAGGCTCTTTTCTGGTTCTAAACAAAGCGTAGAATTATTTTTTCTAGACCTGTGAAATATGATGTTGATATTGTGATGGGGATTGCATTGAATCTGTAAATCACCTTGGGTAGTATAGACATTTTAACAATCTTGATTCTACTAATCCGTGAGCATGATATGTTTTTCCATTTGTTTTTGTCATGTGCAATTTCTTTCCTCAGTATTTCATAGTTCTCTTTGTAGAGATCTTTCACCTCCTTGCTTTAGTATATTCCTAGGTGTTAAAACACAATGAGATATCACCTTACCCCAGTTAGAATGGCTTTTATTTAAAAATCCAAATACAATAGATGCTGGTGTGGATGCAGAGAGAAAAAAATGCTTATACACTGTTGGTAGGACTGCAAATTAGTACAACCTCTATTGAAAACAGTATGGAGATTCCTCCATACTACTCCAGAACTAAAAGTAGACCTACCATTCGATCCAGCAATCCCACTACTGGCTATTTACCCAAAGGAAAAGAAGTCATTTTATCAAAAAGACACCTGTACTCTAATGTTTATTACAGCACAATTCACAATTGCAAAGATGTGGAATCAACCCAAGTGCCCATCAGTTCAGGAGTGGATTAACAAAATGTGAAGCATATATACCATGGAATACTAGTCAGCCATAAAAAGTACGAATTAAGGCCTTTTGCGACATTTGGATGGAACTGGAGACCATTATCCTAAGCAAAGTATCTAAAGAATGGAAAACAAACACTACGTGTACTCATGATTAAATTGGAACTAACCAATGAGCACAAATGTGCACAAAGGGAAGTAAAACTCAGTGGAAATCAATTGGGGGGAGGGAGAAGGAGGGAATGGGCAAAAAACTACCTATTGTGTACAATGAACACTGTCTGCCTGATGGGCACAGTTATAGCCCTGACTCAAGCATTGCAGAAGTGATCCATATAACCACAAACATTTGTACCCTCATAATATTTTGAAATAAAAAAAATTTGTAAAGGCAAAAAAAGAATGTTTTTTGCTCTTTTTGAGAAAAAAAATTAGAGAAGCAAACAATATAACTTTTGAATAGCTTCTAGTTATCTAAATTGCATTTTAGATGGATTTAGGAATTCTCTCCATTATTAAAAACTAATAGATAAAAGTAAATTTGGTACTTATTTCTCAAATTATCAAAGACAACCGGAGGAATAGAGACCTCAATTTCAGTTGTGTTTAGATTCTACTATTCAGTGTCTTAAAAGTATGTTTTCTTTCTTCCACTAGAGTAATTCTTAGACTTCTACTTTTTTAAAAAATACTCTGTCACTAATAGTCTCTTACATCATCCTTTTTTGTCTTTGTTTTTAATGGCCTAGAAGGTGATTTCTGGAATACTTTTTTATCCTATAGTATATTAATTAGGTTTCTCCAAAGAGACAGAACTAATAGGGTATAGATAGAGATTTATGAGAGGGGATCCATTGGGGAAATTGGCTCATTTGGTCTTGAAGGCTGAGAAGTTCCACAATAGGCCATCTGCAAGCTGGAGACCCTGGAATGCTGGTAGCATGGCTCAGTCCAAGTCCAAAAGCCTCAGAACCAGGGAAGATGATAGTGTAACTCTCAGTCCGAGGCTGATAACCTGTGAACCTGGGGGCTGCTGGTTTAAGTTCTGGAGTCCAAAGGCCAGAGAGCCTGAAATTCTGATGTTCAAGGGCAGGAGAGGCAGAGGTCCCAGCTCCCAGAGAGAAAGAGGAAATTGCCCCTTGCCTTTTTTAGTTCTATTTTGGCCCCCCGGGAGATTGGATGGTACCTGCCCATATTGAAGGTAGATCTTCTCTACTCAGTCCACTGACTCACGTGCCAGTCTCCTCTGGAAATACCCTCGTGACACAATCAGAAATAACGTTTTACCAGTTCTCTAGATGTTCCTTAATATGGTCAAGTTGACACCTAAAATTAACCATCACATGTGGTATATTGTGAAATACCGCAGTCAAATCAAGCCCCGTAATGAAACTACATATAACGTAAGTTTTATATAAAAAAAGCTGCTTTTAGCACAAGGATGGGTTAGGTCTTCTGACATAGTATTATGAATGAGTTGCTAAGGCAAAGCTCCTGTAGGATGAGAATATTCCTGTTTTGTAATTAGACAGATTTCCATCCTTTACCACCAATTCATAGAGGATATATGATTTGGGGTTTTACTTTCTATGGAATATGGGCCCTGAATATCATCTCCATTTTGCACATACAAAATGAATACCCTTGTTCCTGAGAACCAATAAAACCAAAAATGGGATGGTAGTTGTTCATATCTACTGAATTAACTCAGCACTGCAGTGGATGCCTTCTTGTGACTAGGTGTTAGTCTATGACTCTAAGATCATACATGTTTATTACTTCCTCTCTATAAAGCATACTTTTAAATGAAGCTGAACTCACTTCAATATGTGATCAACTCTGTTTAGATTATTTAAGTGATCTGGGTTCTAATTTTCATTTTTCTCATTTCAAAAAAATTTTAGTGTGTTTTTGTCTTTTTATATAAAATAAGCCAGATTTTCAAGGAGGAAAGGATAAATAGCATCTGAAATTTTGACTTGTTCTATTTTTTTATTGTTATTTATATAGGAAGAATGTGAAATGGGGAGGTACATTTTGGAGTATTAGTTCCTTTTTCTGGTCTGATAGCCATGATTTTATTTTATGTTTTTAGGAGATTCACCCAGAAGCCTACTCCTTTTCAAGCCCTGACCATTAGAGAGGCCTGTTTCCTGATGATTTACTTAAATTTGAAACATGTCACTTGTGATCAAGTTTCTTCAATAGTTGTAAAAGTCGTCATAAAATATGCATTGCAGTGCTAGGGAAACATATCGTCCTGCACCTTGATTTATTACAGTATACTGAGTAATTAGATTATTTCTTAGCACTTCAAGTTTCAGCTGTGGCTAAGTAAACTCTAAGCATTTCATCAATGGATTTGTAATTTGTGGTTGATGGTAATGTAATACTTTGTAAACTTATACTTCCAGGGTCTGATTCATACATACAGATACAGCATTTTTCAGGCTCATAAATGAGTCACAACTTTAAAATAGGCCCTTCAAGTTATAAAAGTCGGCAGTTTGAAAGCATTCATCCTGCATCTGTGATTTGCAAAGAAAGCATCTATACTCATAACGTTTGCCAGATAAATTGGTCATTAAAGTCTTATGGAAAGAAAAGCCAATACTCTGTCAAATTTTCTCTTCATTTGTATATAGATGTGCTTTGTTTGTTAGCCGACCTCCTGAGAAAACAATGAGGAATAATATTTGTTGGCAAGGGGCTTTGAGACCCTGGTTGAAGGAATGCTGGTTGAAAATACCAGCAATGATTAAATTCAAGTAGAAAAAAAATAAAAGCTGAACAGCTCAGAAATCGAAGCTCAGTGATCTCATAGCCAATTCATTACAGTCTTCCCCATCCTGACATCCATCCTGATACACACATTTTATGAAATGTGGGTCCCAAGTGTCTTCTGACTTTGGAAAATCCCTTGAATCATTCATATAGTATATTAGACAGGGTGTGTGTCTGCAGCCTTGGACAGTGTTTTCATGCAAGTCAGCTTCAGAACCACTGTGCCAGATAAAAGGAAAGAACATAAAGTTTAAAATTAATACATTTCCTAGACATAAATGAAATTTGATGAGAGAAAACTCAAGTGTTTCCTCCTTCCTCCAGGATTTTCTGCATTCTGTTTCTTTCTGAATTGTATAGTCTTTATTTTTTAATGTTTTATTAATGCAGAATTAGATTAAAATAACAAGAAATTCAAGACCAAGAAGTACTTTTACATATAATAAAATGTACAAATTTTGAACACTCACTGAGTTTGGACAAATCTGCCTTCTATTATAATGTTGAACTTTTATAACCTTCATCTTGCTTACTGTTATTAGAATTCACTGGGAAAAAAGATGGATTTTAGTATTGTATTCCAGACCTGTTGTTAGGTAATAAAGCACCTACTGTTTGCCAAGAGATCCCCTTGGCTTGACTCCCTTAGGGAGGACTGTATGAACTGCCTCTTCACTGTTTTCTGGCCTGTGGGTGGTCTCTGAGGCCCTATGGTGAGGAGTGTCAGTCCTTGAACTCCCTCACCCTACCATTTCCAGCCCTGTTTTGTCACTGATTTAAAATCCCATAGATTAATAAATAGTCTGCCACTGCCAAATTATAAGGGATACTAGAAAGGGCCCAGTCATCAGATATTTAAAGATAGCATGGTGGTAAAATCAAAGCCATTTTGAGTTTGTGGTCATTGTGCAATAAATGTTTGATGAACATATACTGAAATAAAAAAAAAACTTTATGCAGAGTTTTACCATAATTTTTGGCTAAAATATCAAAAGAAGGATTCTTGTCATTTTTTAAACAACTTTATTAAGGTATAATTTACATGCCATAAAATGCACCTATTTGAAGTGTACAAGTCAATACTATTTAGAGTTGTGCAGCCATCATTACAATCCAGTTGTAGAATAGTTCCATCACCCCCCAAAAGATCCCTTGCACCCATTTGCATTAAATCCCTGTTCCCTCCTCCATTGCCAGGTAACTACTAATAGGCTATCTGTCTTCATAAATTTGCTTTTCTGAGATCTTCAAATAAATGGAATCAGATAATATACAGTCTTTTTGCATCTGGCTTTTTTTACTTAAAGTTTTGATGTTTTTCTGTGTGATGGTATGTATCATGGTTTCTTTTTTCTTTTTTGTTGGTGAATACTATTCTGTTGTAAGAATATGCCACATTTTGTTCATCTGTTCACCAGTTGTTGTATATTTAGATGGTTTCCTGTTTTGGGCTACTAGGAATAGTTGTTACTATAAACTTTTACACACAAGTCTCCAGGTGAACATTATTTTTTCTCTTAGGTAGACATCTAAGGGTGTATGTATCATTTTAAATTCCTGCTAGCAATCTACAATGTATGAAGGTTCCAGTTTCATCACATCCTTGACAACATTGTTATTCATACATGTTTAATATATACATATATATACTCATTCATATCTATATATGTATATCTAGATTTGGATATATGGCATTATATATGTGTTTATATATGTATACATATCATATCTTCATATATATACATATATGTGTGGTCTTAAAGTATATTTATATAATTTTATAGCCATTCTAGCAAGTGTAAAGTGGTATCTTATTGTGGTTGTAATGCACAGTCTAATGACTAATGATGGTAAATAACTTTTCATGTTATTAGCTCTTTATATATCTTCTATTTTTTTCTTTTCATTATCATTGTGTTTTTTGAGCATGTTAAAGCTATGTAGACTTGGCTTTTTCTAAATCAGTCTTGCCTTGCCTCCCAAAGCCATACAAGAGAAAAGCCAGTTAAACGTACCCAGCACACTGTACATTCTTTGAAGAGGCTTAACTCTGTTGCTAAGTTCACTGCTTCATATGCTTCTCTTTTCTGCCCTTTTCCTGCCCTGAAGTCTTTCTTTTCTAGTAACCACTGTTTTCTAGTAACAACAAAGAGAGGAAAGAGCAAAGGAGATTGGTTTTCAACCCTACTTTAAAAAAAAAAAAAACTTTCCAGTTCTTGCATTGTTCTGGTGATTTGTAGTAGCTATGAAAAATGAAGCCCAAAGAATATCTGTCATTTTTACACTTAGGGTAAAGTGTTCCTGACATGCCTCCAATGGGGATATTTAAGATTCTTTTCACTTTCTCCCCCAGTTGAGGAAATAATTTGTTTTGATTGATCCACAGCTTTCTGCATGACCAAGAGCAGACATCTGTGATGTGGCTGACCTTGTTTTAGGGATGTAGGTAGACACTGTGGAGAACCAAGCTCCTCCCCGCCCCGCCCCCCCTTTGTGTGACCTTGCTGGATTTCATGACAGTTCACAGTCATGACTTGGAAGAGTGATGTTCTAGCCACAGGCTCCCTGTCCAGATGACCACTGTTTGACTGTTCTTTGTGGCGTGCTTTGTATCACAGTGACAGGGTATTGTAATACAGCTCACAGGATGTAGCAATTGATGTTGACGTACACTATTCTTGATACCACAGGGGCTCAGGGAGCAAAAGATGTTTGAGTAACCACTTTCTATTATCTTTGCTTTCAGCTCTCTTCTCATGATTTAGTCTTCTGAAACTTTTCTGTTTTATATAAAATATACTGTCTTAGTTTATTAAATTGTATTTAATATCTTAATAGAAAAATATATATTTAAAAGTAAGTTTTTAATAGATTTGTTATCTAGTGTTGTGGTTTTAGGATCTCTTATGTAACCTTGTGTAAGAATCATGGTTTGTAAATATGGAAGCCGCAAACTTTTCAGATCCAATTTATTAGAAGAAATTATCTTTCGTGTCACTGATCATGGTGAAAAGTTGAATTTAGTGACTTTCTTGCTTTAAAGAAATGGTTCCCAATATTTCATGTGATTGAGCATATTAGTGATAATAAAATGTTTTTGAACAAAACTGGAGTTATGCTAGGCATCTATGGAGAATCATCCTTAATCTCCACTTGATGTTATTTTGGGGTAATAACTTTGTGTCCCAGTGGGTATAATATTACAAAATGAAACATCAACATCCAATACAGAAAGATCAGCTTTGGTCAGTAATTTTAACCTAGTTTAATGGTGACTAGCTCTTGGAATTTCCAGCTTGCTACATGTCTGGAAAGGAGTGAGAATTCTTGTATTTACTAGTGTTATTATGGTAAACTGCCTACTATGATTTCTACTATTTAGTAAGGTTTGTTTTTTAAAATGGGTTCTAAGAAGTTTGGAGGTGTGACTGTGAAGTGAGAAGCCACTCTGCCAGGTGTTATAGTCCTGTTTAAAGATTTTTCATTTTTTAAATATCACACTGGTAGCTTCTCTCATCCACCATTCACCTGTTATATCATCTGGGTTTCTGTTACTTCAACCCTACCCATGTTGTTGGCATTTATCATGGAGGGGCAGGTGCAGTAGATGGTTCGGTGGTAAAAGGAAGGAAGATGCAATGATAGGCAGGTTTGATGTGGTCTGAGGAAGAATCAGGAGACTATTGTAGTCAGCAGTCAGTAGCATAATATGTTCAAACTTGTTTTTTTTTTTTTTGAAATATTACTGATTCTTTTTTTTTTATTGGGGGAAAACTACAAAGCATTTACAGTACAATGTTTACAGTCACAATTTGTAGTGAGCTGATTTCCCAAAATATATTACCACTCAAGTTGACTTATCTTGTTACATTCAAAAATCTACTCTGTCA
>CAUYRT010016110.1:0-26922 GCA_963574885.1 Lepilemur ruficaudatus | reverse complement strand
TAGAACTCCCTGGTATACATATATATGAACAGAAACTTTTCAAAAGAGGATAGACTAATGGCCAACAAACATACAAAAAAATGCTCAACATCTCTAATCATCAGAGAAATGTAAATCAAAACCACAATGAGATATCACTTAACTCCAGTGAGAATGGCTTTTATCAGAAAGTCTGCTCTCCTCAGTTACTCTCAGAATAAAACCCAATGGCCATGTTCTGCCTCCGAGGCGTTCAGGGAATCAGCCCCTGCCTCTCTCTCAGGTCTTGTTTCCCATCACTTTCCTGTTATCCCCTCACCCTGGCACACTCTCTTGCAGACCTTCCTCTACACACATCAGATGATTTCCATGGCAGGACCTTTGTACTTGTCCATGTTTTAAATGGTCACTTCCCCAGAGAGGCCCTCACTCTCCCCCATCAATCTCTATTCTCTTATCCTGTCTTATTTTCCCCCAATAGCAGTTGTGAAAACAGAACATTAGATCACATTTATTATCTGCCTCTGCTTATGGAAGAGGCTTATTATCTGTCTCTCTCATGGGAATGTTAGCTCCTTTGTTTACATCCCTCCCTTCCTGGGACTGAGAACAGTGCTTGGCACAGAGGAGGCAATCAGTAAATATGTACTGAACGAACAAATTGACCTCCTGCTTAATGCACAGCCTGCAGAAGAACAAAGCCCCTCCTCACCAATTTTCGGCTAGGGGTGGGGTTGGGGAAAGGGTGCGGAGTGGGGTGGTTTGGGCTTTAACTCCTGATTGCTATCACCCAGAGTCTGTTTCACACTACGACAATCCTTTCACGTCCTGATTTTTCCCGGTTTCCTCAAAAATTACGATCAAAAATTACTTACATCCAACATTTGTGGGTTTAGCTGACTTTGGTGAAGACTTCCTGGAGAAAGAGGAAGGGAAAAGAAAACAACTTAGGGCAAACGATAGTCATAGCCGTTCTTAAACTGGTGGGTTCTCTTCGTCACCAAGAAGGTGATGCATTCAAGCAGCTCTCCATCTCACTAGCTTGCCTCTCCTCCCTTCCGCCTCTGCTTTTGTCTGCCACTGTCTTTCTTCCTTTAGGAGCAAATAGAACATTCCTCCCTTTGCCTCACAAAGAGTAGCTTTTCCTTCCTTCAAAGCTGTGGTGCTTGGCAACACCCAGGTCCTAGGGTGAGGGTGGGGAGTGCCTTCTGCCACAGACATTTCTGAGAACACCTTTCCAAAGACTCTCTGTCCCTGAGAATCCTGGTGCCACTTGTTAATATTTTCTCCACCTCATTACCTCTACTTTCTGTATTTTCTATTAGAGCAAGAAATTAAGGTCAAAGAAATTATTCTGTCAGTTCCCAAGCACAAAAGAAAGTTAGGCAGGCCTCAGATCTTTCTTCCATAAAATTAATACTTGCCAAACAGAGAAATGTCTTTCTCCTTTTCTGCACCAAATTGAATATTTTTAATTTTCTGAGTCTTTGTTAATATGGCACAGGGGAAAAAAATGTATCTTTCTTTAAACTGTCTTTATTTTATCATTTATCTATATTAATTTTAACATCTTTATGCAATTAGTTGAAACATCCCCTCTCCAAAAAGTGGACAATAGAAAAACCTTAAATATATTCCTGTTATTTGCCTTCTCCATCTCTGTTTTAGTCATTGCATAATACCCTGTTTTATCAGTTCTAAGACACAGGTTTTCACACTTGACATCTTACTGTTGATGGTTATGGTTGGCACTACTCATGTTGAGTTTATCATTTTAAATGTATTTAAAAAGATCATAATGTAATTTAACATTGAAATAAAAAGATCTGGGGTACAGAGAAACAAAACAGTAGGGCATAAATTTGATATTGATAAAGCCAATATTCACTGTTGGAGAAATAACCACAATTCCATCTATTTGCAAAACAACAAGGGAGCACTCCACAGGACTTAAGAAAGGAAGACCCCACAAGTAGATGAAGCTGAGTTATGTTTCACTTCCTCCCTCTTCCCTGATACAAAAGGATTGCCTATCATATGCCAACCAATAGAACCGAAGGAGATGTTGCCAAAGCCCTTGGAATACATGGGGAAAAAAGTAAAAACTAAAAGATAGTGATTGCACAATATAAAGGCGTAATATAATTGGAAACATTTTTTTTTCTTTTTTAATAGTGTGCCTTACAATTGACAGAATTTTAGAATTGAAACACTTTATTATTATTAATTATATTAATCATTAAATGTTATAAATGTTTTGGGTATATATATTTCTTTCACATATTATTTTATTCGATCCTTTTAGCAAACCTGTAAGACATTTATGACACTTGTTACTTTATTATTTTATGTTATGATAACAATATTTTTATGATGTTATACCAATATTGAAACTGTGAAATAATAGCATATGTAAAATACATAATATATTATACATGATTATATTATATATAATAATATATAAATGCTAATGATATTTATCATGATTATTATGTCCATGTTACAATTGAAAATACTGAAGCTCAGAGACTACAAGTGATTTGCCCAAGTAACACGGCCCATAAGTAACAAAGCACGAGTCTCGTGGTCTTACCTTGGAAAAATGTGAAGAATCCAACTTCTGCAAGCCTTGTGATCTGCCAGATTCAGTACATAGTCTCTGTGGACCTTAAAAAAACAAGGGCACCTAGATATTTCTCCAGACTAAGCACATGTTCCCTGGCCTAGTGTGGAAAGGAGCTGATTTAGTTAGGTGTTTTGGGTTGTAAGAAAGAGGAATCTCAACTCAAACTGGCTCTAGTGAGAGGAAAATGTGTTGCCTCACAGGAAACCCAGAGGTAGGACAGGCTTCAGGGCCAATTGATGCAGTGACTCAATAACATCATCAGAGACCCAGGTTCTTTCAAACTAGTAGCAAGTGAACTACAGCCATATCAGGCATACTATGCAGACATGACAGCACACAGAGAAGAGAGAAAGTTCCTTCTTATGGTTCTCTGTCAGGAAGAAGGAAATTCTTTCCCTCAGTGTAACCTTCCTTCCTTTTTGTGTTGTTAGTCAGAATTAGGACACAAGCTCATTCTTGAACAAATAACAGGCGAGGAAGATGGAAATACCCTTATACCAGGGAAGGTGATAACCTGGCGTTGGGGTGAGACCTTCATCCCCTGGATTATCACCAACCTCTTCAGGCCAGGAAAAGGATTTATTCATAGACGCTATTTATCAAACACAGTTTTACCTAGGAAGTGTGCTATTAGAAACATACTTACTTTTTAAATGTGGTACCTACACAGTTATTCACTCTAGCGTTTTGTTCTAACTCATAGTTAGAAAATCAGGCTCATCCTGTAATATTCCTGCAATTAACACACACAGAATTACTTATAAAATTATATGGTGGCTCCTCCTGTTTTTATCTTTTGCAGTATTACTGTAATGAGTATATTTCACTTGAAACTCCAGGCACTTAACCCTTTACTATTACAATGGAAATAGCAGAGAAGAGAACAAAAAGTTAGGTTTATAGAACCAGGGATAAAACCAAGAAGACCTCGGTTGGTTGATAACTGAGTGACAAGATTATATGTGGCAGTTGCACTATTAGATCTGAAGTGAAATCATGAGCAGGTGATAGAAAAGTCCTTGTGCTCTTTCAGAAGCCATTTAACAAGCAGCAAATAAGAGCGGAGTTGGGTTATGACAGGATAATAGATTTCTCTGCCAAGGGGAAAAAAGTCTATGCAGTCAATACCCCAAGGAACAA
This sequence comes from Lepilemur ruficaudatus, assembly GCA_963574885.1. Lineage (NCBI taxonomy): Eukaryota > Metazoa > Chordata > Mammalia > Primates > Lepilemuridae > Lepilemur > Lepilemur ruficaudatus. Next base: position 23,177 of record CAUYRT010016110.1, on the reverse strand, counting down.
AGAATGAAAAGAAGAGCTTAAAACTGTGACTTTGTTCTCAAAAGCATTTGTAAGTAAATGCATTCATCCTTAAATAAAAATCATATATGCTATTACCTATGGAATAGGATGTGTTCTGACTCCAATGCTGAAAAAACATAATAGTGACTTTGCTAATACAGAGAATGTGTATGTGATTAACTACCGTCATTAGTTCACACTAAATGCTGGAAAGTGGGCAAGTGGGAAAGAGTATATTTGTATTTTAGGTTATTAGGGAAAGTGCTTGCAAATCTCCATGAATTTAACAAAGTAGTCTTCTCCATTTAAAAAATGAGACCTTGAAAAACAACCTAGCAGTAAAAAAGGCAAAGAATGTATTAGACAATTCACAGGAGACAAAATACCAAAGCTAATAAACTCAACCTCAGTCATATAGAAATGCAAAAATAAGAGGAAATACTACCGATGTTCACCTATACTATTGGCAAAAATTATTGGCAAGACCCGCTGTTATAGGGAAGGAAGCAGACACTATTGCATGATTGGTGAAAGTGTAAATTGGTACAGCTTTGTGTGACGGGCTGTTAATGTATCTGAAAGCTTTGATGTGCCACCTGAGATCTCCTGGACCACACCTGTGTCTTATTCCAGTTACAACTGTGGTTATTCAGTATGGGCTCAGGTGGGCTTCACACGGAAGTTGACTTATCTGCTACCCCATTCTGGGGCTTCTTGGATGACCCACAGTTCAAGATTCCACGGGAACGTGCTCAAGGGCTGACGTGTGTGCAAATCAGAGTGCTGGGGAGTGAACCCCACACGGGGCACATCTTTGATGAGTGGGGGATGGAACTGAAGGGTAAATGCTTCTCCTTTCCCACTCCCCCCTCCTCACACAATGGATGGTCCTGAAATGTTAAATACATTTCATATGGCTTCTCAGACAGTTTTGATACATGTTTCCTTTGGCTCCTCAGAAATACTTAAGGGATTAAGCCACCAGCCACCTAAAAGCAGCAGTCAACTCAATAAGATATCTCAGTATCAGCTCCCTCGCCTTCCCCACTTCACTCCCTTCTCTTGTTCCTGCTCCCTGTCAGAATACTCCTCAGAAAGCATTAACAAACAAGCCCTTGTGGGAAGCTCTGTGGAAACAGGGCTAGGGCAGGTAACTAAGGCAGGTAATAGCTAACATGCTTTAACGTGCACGTGCCTCGCCTGGCCATATCACTTTCTGAAATCAATCCTGTAGATAAGCTTGCTAAAGAGTGTCAGAGATACAGGGATGTTCACCTCCAGTGTTCCTTGTAGTAGGCAGAGAGGATCATACTACTTTTGTATTAAATGAAAAAGAGCAAAATCTCCTTACCTATGGTAATAGCCATGAAAAAAGTCTGCACGAAGGAATTTCAAACTGTTGACAATGGTTATCTTGTAGGAGGTACAATAATCAGGTTGGGGGCATGCAGTTCTTTATTTATTTTCATAATAATACTAATAAATCCAACCCAATAAAAATTTTTAGAAAAGAAAATCAATCAGATTCCAATGTGTTTAATGTTATCAAAAATATTTCAAAAACCATGTAATGATTCAAGGTATAGTAGCAGAAGTTTGTTTTCTTCCCCAATTGTAAGTTTTTCAAAGTTTGTGTCTCTTCCCTAACATATTCCTACTCACTCTTGGTCTGGAAATGACTTATCTCCTATGTTTACTCTTTCATCCCCCAATCCATCAAAATTTAGCTATTTTTTTCCCCATTCCTCAGGGTGCTAAGTTAAAAGGGTGATAATCTAGTCACGAAGTCAGCATTTCCAAACTGCAAGAGATCTTTACTATCATCTCATCATTTTAAAGATGAAGACAGAGACCAGAGGAGAGAAGCGATTCGCTCAGAGGTGCACAGGTGCAAAGCAGAGACTAGAACTCAGGCCTGCTGATTCCTAGTTTGCATCTCTTCCCTTTAAATGGTAATCAGGTAATTAGGTTATAGCACAGGCTGATACTGACCTTATCCCTCCAGGTAATAGAATTCCTTAATTTACTCCAAAAGCACACATCTTCAGCGGTATTGAAGGAGCAAGTCTCATGAAAGAATGTTAGTGGGGAAATATTTGGAGGTGAGGTCTTCCACTACTGTACAAGTCACACCTCAATGAACCCGGCTGGTCCGTGAACCTACTGCCTTCAATTCTACAAAAAAGATGTTTACCAATGTTCAGTAGCCATTACACAAAGGCTGAATGATGGCAGATACTCTGATATGACTGCAAAATTTCATTTCTGCTATTAGGCTTGAAATAGCTGTCATAATCACCAGAACAGACGAAGGTTCATTGTGCCTTAATGCTCAAAAGCGTACAGTTCAGGAGGGTTGCCATCAGGTTCTCTCTGATCATTTTTCTTTGATTTGCTAACCTTTTATGGTTCAATTTATCTTATTTTTTTCCCCTTTGGGTAATGTCTTTCTAAACATCCATGTTATAATTGGTGCTGGAACTCACCGATTGTGCATGACAGAAAGGAACTTAAAGAAAATTATGCATTGCTCTAATCTGGCCTAGGGCACACAAATCAAAGCTTCCACTGTAGACAAGACATAGTAAAATTGAAAGTAGCTACACTTTATATGGAAATTAGCTGCTCCTAGAATGCAATATAGTTAAGCATATATCAAACCAAAGACAACGAACATATGAAATATATTTCCACACTTGGAATGTTCCCTTCCCCCTTTCTTCATATGTAGAACAATTCTTAGTGTGTTATTATGTCAAAAATTAAAAAAATTATTTTATTAGCATTAATTTATGCATAGTTGGTATATTTGAGAGCATTTGGAAATTTTCCTTCTTTAAATATTTCATGGAGACTTCGGAAATAATCAGGACCTGAAACACTAATTTGAAAACACTGTGTTCTGAATGCCTTTTGCTGATGTAATCAAGAAAAAAAAAAGAAAAAAGGGTATATTTTTCCTCCAGAGAAGACATATGCAAATGAGGATCTTACTTTATTTTTCTCTTGATTGCTTTTTTGCTTGTAAGCTACAAAAGAAAAATCTAAAATAAGGTAATATGTATTTAAAGAAAAACGTGAAGGTAAATTATCTTGTTCCAAATAGCTGTCCTGGTCACAGATCTGTCTCCACCCAGGATCTGACAATCAACAGCTGCCACATGCCAACTCTTTCTATGGAAAAGAGAGGAAAGAGAGGTACCAATCTCAGGGATTTGGTTACTTCCTTGCAGACGGTCGCAGATCACAAAGTTTGTTGGTGTTCAAAATTCTTGGTTTAAATGAGATGAGAACCTGACTTTTAATTCTTTTAATATACCTCTGTTTTTGCTTGCCAAAACCCCAACTGCTCTGGCTACTTTATGTGGAAAGGGAATTTGTTAAAGCACAACATATACTTTATAGAAGTAATTTATCGTTTTAGTTCTTTTACCTATTGAAAGTCATTTTCATGTTTATGAACTATAGTTTATGAACTATAATCACTGACTATTAGAATTGGAAGAGAGTTCAAGTGCAGTTTCCTAGCTAAATCCCACAAAGGACGGTCTACATTTACTGCCTCCAGTGCTTCATCTCCTGGTCACGCTTAAAATAATTCTGACTTCATTTATTTGATAAAGTATCTTTATTTAATTTAATCTCATTAAATTTTATTTACTCTCAGTTATTTTTCTCCCTTGGGTTATCATAGGAAAGCCAGAGGGCTGAACTTTGCACTTTGGGGTGGGGTGAGCCAACTTCAGCCATTCACTCTTAACCTCCTGGACGGACCCCTCCTGTTGCAACAGCACGAAAACTGCTCTTGAAAAAGGTCACCATGACCTTGCAATTAGAAGTTCAATGCAAACTTTTTGTTGCCTAACTTACCTGATGATTTAACAGTAAACAATTAAATTGGCTGCTGCTTTTCTCTATTTTAGTCTCCATAATGGCATTCACTCCTGGATCTTCCCCTCTCCAGCTATACCCTGCTAGTCCTTTTTGTTGGTTCCTCTCTTCTACCGGTTCTTTAGTTCTTCAGTCTCTTCTGCTGACTCCTCCTTACTACACCCTCTCCCCATACATAACCATGATCTTACTCATTCACATGGGACTTCAGTAATCTTCTCCAATTTGCTGAGCTCTAAATCTGCCCCTCCCCTTGGTTATTCATCATTTCTGCTTTGAAGAGTGGCATCGATGTCCTGCCTGGTATACTTAACCATGGACATGTTCTCGCACATTTTTATTTTTATTTATTTTTTGGCTCTTTTGAGAGCAAGAACAGATAACTACTCAAAATAGTTGAGAAAACAAAAGCTACAATGGGGTTGGACTTCAAGGAGACAAGAGCTGAAGTGTGATTCTGTATTTAAAAAGGTTCTGCAGACCAGAAGCATGAGTTTGCAAATTTGCAGATCTTCATCCTACAGCCCATCACCAATGTGACTTAGCCACTCATTAAAAATGCCAATGTTTCTTAGTTTCTTAAGAGAGAATATGACTTTTTAAACTCATATTTTACTTTTCTTTCCCGACTTCATGATATAGAATTAATTATAATCACACATACTGTAGTTTGTTTATGCAGGGCCAAATTAATTGTTTTAATATTTTTTCCCTCTTATCACCACCTCTTCCACCAAAAGCATTGACTTTAATATGTGTAATATATATCTTGGGATAGTACATGTTTTTGAAAGTACAGATCTCCTGCCCACTGAGACAAGACATCTGACCAGAGACACCAGCTGCCAGATCATCTCAGAAAGAAGGAAAAGTTTTGGATGAAAAAGAAAACAAACAAACAAACATAGACTGTGTGTAATTCTCAGGAGAAAGTGCCAGAACCCACAAGAGATTCCATAGGAAGAAGTCATGGAGCAGAACAAGAGGGAGCAAAATATTGGCAGAGGATGAACCCCAAGAGGCTTGGAGTCCAGCAAAAAGGGTAAGTGGAACAGTTTGTTTCTCCCTCCCTCACACCTCTGGCAGTCAGCGGCTCCTGAGTTGCTAGAGAGCCTTTCTACCATCATGAGCCCAAAAGCTGCTGCCACCAGTGAACTGGGAGCTCCTTGAGGACAAAGCACCAGGCTGCCAACCCTCTTGGGTGCTTCCTGTCACAACAGACCCGAGCCAAGATGGCAGGCACCATATTGCTTCTCCCCCCACCATGCACTTTGTCTTCCTCAGGGGGCTTCAGCCCCTCAGTTTTCATCTTGCTCCTTCCCACACAAACATTTCCCAGCTCTGGCCCAGACTGCAGGAGCCACAGGGTCTCAGGGGATCTGTGTGATCCAACAGTATAGACATTCTGCATGGGCTGCTTTGTGAACAGAGGGAAAGAGATAACCAGAGTGCTAACTTTCCTCCATCCAGAATCTTTTCCTCCCCTTCCCCTCCTCTACCCGCAGCTGCTCAGAGAGATGATTGAGCCGGGGCTCTCAGGAGCAGCTGCTGTTTGTGCATCCACCACACTGGGAAAAAAGTATAGGTCTCCTTTTAAAATCTATATAAATGATGCTATGTTATTACTTTCTTTCCATTTATTTTTTCACTCAACAGTGCTTTTCAACTTAATGTTTCTGTATATACATCTTATTCTGCTTGCTGCAGGCTCTTCCAGTGAATGCATCCATCAATTTCACTTGTCCATTCTCATAGTGATTGACACCTGGGAGTGTTACCTGGGAGTTGCCTCCAACTCCGGGTTTCCAAAAAGGTGCTGCAACACACAACCTTGTAAGTGTCCATTTATGGATTGGTGACATTCATCTTCTGCTTTACATATATAGAAATGGATATATGCATAACTAATTTTACTAAATATTGCCAACTTACTCACCAGAATGGTTTACCAATTTACATTTCTACCTGCAGTGTCTGATGATTCCCATTTCTCTAGATCCTTATTAGTACTCATGATACTGCTTTCTGAATTTTGCCAAAGTAGATTTTCAATACAGCCCAGTGGGTGGGACAGCTTCTCCTAGAAGGGTTTGTGGATAAGGCAAGACATTGCCCCTTCTAATTCTCCCTCTAAGTCTCCTCCATTTTGTTGCTGTAGTGATCAAATGTAAATCTGCTCTGCTTGACCACACTGAAATGTTATAACCATAGACTAAAAGTTATGCTCATGGACTAAAGGTCATGCCCATAGACTAAAGGTCATGCCCATGCCAAACCCCTTAGTATGCTGCACTTTCTGGCTCCTAACTTCTCTGGCCACACTGAGCTGCTGTGGTTTTCTTATCAGCCTAGCCTGTTTTATACCTCTCTGCATTATGTCTTGCTGCTTCTTATGCTTGGAAAGTCCTCTGGCAGCCCCCAACTCATTGTTCTACTTTAGTCCTCCTGATAATCCTATGTTTTTAAAGATTTGACTAGATTCACCAACCCGAGAAATTACTTCCTGCCTGCTCCAACCAGTGTGCCTCTTTTGGCTGTCCTGGGGCCTGTCAACTTTCCCATGACAGCGTCCAACCTTTCCTGTACTTGCTTAAGCTTCTGTCGCCTCCTGCTTCACTGCATGCTCCGTGAAGGCAAGGAAAGCATCTTATTTGGCTTTGTGTTTCCAGAGTATAGCACAGTGCCTCAGTCTACTATGCCTAACAAATGTTTTCAACTGAATAAATGAATGAGCCAGTTATTCTACAGAGTAATAAATTAGGGTTTAGGGAAGTATGCCTTTCCCAGTGGCACACAGATAGTCAGTGACAAGCTGGAAGCAAAACCCAGGTCTCTTGCTTTCTACATAGCAGGGGATACTGGAAAAATTCCCTGCATTTATACTATCTAATTGCTTCTATTCTCGTGGCAAGAAACTGAGAAATTGAGCAAGTAATTTTCCTAATTCTAGGAAACATTGTGCCATGTAATGTTCTGCAGGCTTTTGAAACTCCTCTTTGGACTTCCCCTTCCCCTTTCCCCCTTCCCTAGTGAGAAACACTGGGCTACATGGGAGCAGAACTTCTAACAGCACTTTGGATTATAAATTATATGAAGAAATTCACTTTGGATCCTCAATCTAAGAGTAGATATTCCTTAATCAAAGATTATATATAACAATTTTTTAAAAATTGACATTAATGACTATTTTTGTCTTTTATTTTACCCCTTTTCCTACTGTTTCTTGATTATTTATTTATCCGAGATATAGCAGTCACAACCATCATTTCTGTCAAAAAATTTTGCAGAGGGGTTTACAATACTGAATGCACTATTATAAAAGCATGTCCTTTACAGTCTTCAGTGGGCCTTCAAGTGTTTTACAGACATTTTCTACCCACTTCAGTTCTCTCCTTGACCTTGAGAGAGTACCACAGAGTTCCTGCTAAAGCTGAGGAGGAGAGAAATCATTCCTTCTTTATTTTTTCATCTCTTCCAAGAGTCATTCAGCTGGAGCTGACAATGAGTGTGGCCAGCACTTTCCCTGCCACTTTAGAAATATGACAGACAGGTGTCAGAAGGACTGTGGGAGCATGGGAGGCTTCAGCAGCAAGACCAAGGGACTGCTTTGTAGCTCATTGCTAAAACCTTCTCAGTTTACACAGGTCTGCAGAAGGCCACAGCTCTCCACAGCTCCAAGGACCCTTCATTATTCACATGATTATTTCTGTGATGTGACTTAGGGGCAGGAATAAAAATTACTCATGTAAATTGAGGAAAGTCAGACACAAAGAGGCTTTGTACCTGACTGTGCAAATCCTGCAATAGATCTGGGGACTTCTGATGCTCAGAGAGGACTGGGTGCATTCAGGGTGGTATGGCCATAGATGACTGACTTCTGATTCCCAGCTTGTTATTTCCTGTCACTACGAAAACGATTTCCCATTCATCAAGAGTGACACACAGGCTGGTAGCATTAATGTTGATAAGCTGTCAGACAATAGTAGTGTTTTTTCACATCAGAGACAAACTAGAAAAATATTTATGTTATCAGTTGTGTGTATCATTGAAATACATAGTAAAATTCTTTCTAGTAATGGTCATGAGGGGTTTTGGTGAGAAGGACCAGAGGCATAGGAAGTAGGAGGTGGTAATAATGGGACATATGGCCCATTGTTTTGTTTTTAACCCTTGATAAAATGATTGACAAAGCAAAAACATTGAAGGGCACTGCATTAAAAGCATGGAATTTCCAGGAACAAATTAATGTGCTACCTCATCATGAAAGAACAAACATAATTACTGAAAGGCTGAAAGATACACTCTGAAACCACAACCTTTAGGCATATATTAATATATAATTAAACATATTATTTAATGTAATTGTATAATATGTTATATTATATAGTTTTATTTAATATTTATATTAACAACATATATTAATTAACTAGAGGGTTGACACTATAGACATTATACATAAAGAAAAATCTTGCCTAAAATGTAGCATAGTTAAAGAAATGTGGTAAAGTTCATTTGTAGAAAAGAACAATTTGTGGATTCATAGACTAATTCAAGTGGGCTAGTTAGCTCCATCCAAACAAAACATTAAGAACTATTCAAAACTAACAAAAATACTTTCTCAATTTTATAAAAATCTGTTCCGATCATGGAAATATATGATAACCATCTAATAAACACAATGAATATAATCTTTAAAATAAATTACAATTTCTTTTGTGTTATCCAAGATTTGGTGACTTATAAAAGGCAAGGAAAGAAAGAAAAAGTAGTTTCCGTTTAAACAGGATTCTATTTGTTCTGTTTAGTTCCAGACTGAACCAAATCTAATGTTGACCCTTCAATCTCATCTAAACATGGGCAATTTTCATATAAGAGTAAACTGATATATGTATATATACATATATACATATATTCACACCCACATATCTTGATATGTGTATATGTGTATATATATATATATATATATATATCAAGAAATGTTCAGCAAAAATTTAAGAAAAATTAGTTATTTCAAGTTTCATTTATTTCTTTAATTCTTTTATTTTATTTTATTTCATTTCATTTCAGAATATTTCTTTAAGTCTTAAATTACATAAAAGTAAAAAAGATACATTAGGTTATTCATTTTGGAACAGCACAGGATTGTAAAGTGTCTATTCTAGATTGAAATACATTTCAAAAGAGGAAGATCATTTTCATTTTCTCAGCTGAGAAAAAAGAGGCCTTGATGAGATTCTCTGTGTAAATCTCCAATTTCTTCTTCAGATATTAATTATAGAAGGAGACAGGTTTTGAAAAGGTATTTTATGCAGTGCAGTCCGATACATTCAGGCAGTTTCTCTGAAACCAGCTCTAAACCCTAACTCTTTCCTTTTTAGTCCTTAAAATTTGCCAAAGAAGGAAACATTTTAGGTTCCATTGGTAACCTATTCCAAATGAAGAGGTCTTCTATGGGAGGTAGTAAATTTGCAGTATACAAACACTGCCATGCCAGCTCCCAACACCAGCCCCTGGGAGGCCCTCGTAGACTCCAGTGTATCTGTTAAGATCATCACATCCTCAACAGGCAAAGCATGATCAGATTTCGGTCCTAACTGAGGATTGAAGAAGCAGCTCTTCAGCCTTATTTTCTCCATGAGCCATTTGGAATCTTTTAGTTTGTAGTCCGCCAGAATGTTCTACTTTATATTTCTCCTCCTCCTTGGATGGTGACTGTGGGCCCCAGGTGCCAAGCTGTGGAACATAATTGTCTACTGATGGTGACATCTGGTTCATTGGCAAGCTTCTTCCTGAGATTTTTTTTTTTCCTAGTGAATAAATGATAGCTTAGAGCTGGGTAATAATAGAGCTTTGTCTCCTAACATGTTTGGGCCAGGTTTATTTCAAATCCATTAGCTTATTCTAAGAGTAAACTAAGAACCCTGGCTACAAGTTACTCTTCAGAAAATCTTGTAGCCATTATTAGCCTGAAATAAATTCTGCAGTTAAACTTTTTAAAACATTTTTCTTTTTCCAGAAGTGCAAAAGTAAGGAAGATTTTTGACTCTTTACAAGTGAAAAAGTCACATTTACAATTAAATGTTAATCCAAAGTAGGAAGAGAATGCTTTTGTGAAATTTTTCCCAGAGGCAAAATTTATAAAAGACTTCTGAATTTATTGTACATAATATGGACAAAATCCAGCTATTCTTTGTACTTAACAGACTATATTCACTGTCCATATCATACTTTTAACATTTTGAGGTTGCCTATGTTTAATCATCATTATCTGTGTTTTGGCCAAATCTACCAAAAACTGAAGAAAAATCATGAGTGTTTACAAAAGGCAAAATAGTAAACCAAGTTACTACATAATAAAAACAAAATTCAAAGATTATTTTTAAGGAAGAAAAAATCCAAAGTGCTTACTACTTAAATAGTAGAAATTTGACCTCAATCTTCCTGGCTCTACAATACACAATGCATCTTTTTTTTTCTTAGTTTACATAAAGACAATTTATTAATAGAAAACAATAGTTTGAGGAGTCCTGTTTACAGGTAGTGACCACAGCAACCCCTCTTCCTGCAGATGCTGTAGGATAGGGGTGACATCCTCAATTCACTGATCTTCATACTTGAATTCGGAGGGCTGATTGGGCCCTAAGTCTGGGGTTCTGGTCCTATTTCTTCCTGTGGCCCAGAGGTTGATGTGGAGGGCAGTGAGGCCCAGCTCCTTGCACCTCTGGGCCACATCCTGGGCAGTGGAGATGACAGTGCATGGCAAGGATTCATCATAGTCAACCTTCACCTTTCTCCTGCCAGTCACATGCAGATGATTTCCTTGCCAGAAAGATCAGTGACATGGACACAGGTGTCATTGAAGGTTGAAAAGACGTGAAAGGAGGCAAAGAAGGATGCAACGCCTATGTTTTTAAAGCAGGAAAACTATACGCTACAAAGTTCAATACTGATAGATTGCTAAATTTTTATTTTCCCAAATGGCACAGTATATCCTTTTACTAAATAATGGATAAAAACTGAACTAAAGACCAGGTGATATTACTATGTGCCATTTTCGTCTATGAATAATTCTTAATGAGATAAAATCAGATGATTTTGAAAATGTGCAATGCCACAAAGCTTACTACCAATGATCTGTGAGGTTGTGTTTGCCTAAACTTTATTCCTAGTAAATATTCATTATGATAGTTCTGCAAACTATCATAGTTCTAGAAAGTAAATACAATGACTAGGAAGGTCAATAATCAATTTTATTACTTTCTAGAGCTTTTAGGCTAAACTATGAAAGATTAAGAATAAGATTAATATACAAACCAAGCCCAGATTTAAATAGGAGTGTAGTTGTAAGTGGAATCCGTCCTCAAAGAGATGAGCAGATTGTGATAGGAAGAGGCCTAGGGCAGGAGAAAATCACAGATGAAAGGTGCAACATTCAAGGGAGGAGATAATAATGGCAGAAGAATGTCTGGAGGCGGAAGAAAGGAACTTTGGAAATACTACAGGAAAAGAGTAGCAAATGAGGCAATTGCCTGGAAATAGAATGGAAAAGGGAGAAATTTAAAGGGATTGAAGGAGGGGACTTTAAGCAGAGGTTAAAAAAGAGGAGAGAGCAGACCTTCAGAATGATGAGTGACTGAGGACTCTGGGATGGCATCTTTGAGACAGCCTGCAGCTCCAAGCTCTGAACTATTTGAGAGCAGCGTCCGCGTTCTCCTCCCACCTCCACACCTGTGATTCCCTTGTTTCTGCTTTGGCTTTCATTGTCACCTGAGATTGCTCTGCAGAAGGCCACCGGGGCCTCTCTCCCAGTGGTGTTTTCTCACCCACGGCCCTGTGGACCACTGCTGACTGACAGCTCCCGCACATGGCTGTCCCCTCTGGTTTCCGTGCCCCTCGGCTCTGCTGCTTCTCCTCCTGCCGCTCAGATCGCTCCCTGTCTGGCCCTCCCGCTCCGGCATGAGTGTCCACCTCTGTTCTCCCTGTGCTCTTTCACACGGCCATCCACACAATTCCAGGGTTTCAGCCCCCTCGGGGAAGACAGGCCCACAGCATCACGTCACTCGAACCTCTTCCCCAAGCACCCCTCTCACATTGACCTGCTAGATTCTCCGCCTGGATGTCCCACTGCTACTTCAAGTTTAAGGGGTTTGAAAAATACTTATCTTCCCATCACAAAACCTGCTTCTCACCTTATGTTCCCTGACTCTGCTGTTAGTATCACACTGTCTTCCCTATCACAGTCACCGGGCTCAAATAATTGGTGATCTAGGCTCTCTCCCCCTCTTCACTCCCTCGATTCAACTGTCAAGTCCGTTCTGCCTTGGCAATACCTCTTTCACTCGTTGGCTATCATCGTCACCACTTTGTCAAGGCTGCGGTAACAATAACTTTCTTCCTGTTCTCTCTGACTCCAATATCTCTCATAGGATGAGCTGATAGTATGATACGAATAAATATTTACTGAATTAATAAATAACATCAACATCCATTCAATCAACAAATTTTTTACCAGGTGTCTGCTTTATGCTAGACAACAATCATCGACGACAAAGAGAGAATAATAAAAGATTCTCACATTTTTTTTAAAAAAAGGATTATCAAGTATTTATTTAAAGAATTCTGAATTTCTAATCTGCAGCTAACCTCACAAAGAAGAAATGTGGTTTTATTTGTAGAAAAATATGTGTAATGGAGAAGAGCTTGTTGATAGTAATATCTGTTAAATAATGGAATAGGATATTATAATTGCGTATAGATTCTCCTTTCTTGAAGATTTTTAAAAATACAATTGATTATTCATGAAATAAACACTAGGTTATGCTAATAAGACCCAGTGTCCCTACTGATCCACTTACTTTAGTCTGTTCTGTCTCAATTGGTTTTCACACTGGGATCTGTGTCTGGGTGACCTTTGGGTACATTTGCTGGAGGCCAATATTCCTATTTTCTTGGTATATTGGTAACCAGAGAAGGATGTAGATATTGCTCAAAGGGGAGTCAATGGCTTCAAGACTCTGTTTAAAAATCCTAAGTTCTTGGTTTAAATGCTCTTTTGAATAGTTCATTATCGAAAATATACTTCAGCTTTTAGAAAATGCCCAGACTTTGCCTCAAAGGCAAGCTGCTGATTGCTACGGGAAGGATGTGGTACATGAGGGAGCCAAGTGTTGATTATAAGGAAAGGGGAAGACTTCCAGCTAGTTAATGAAGCAACCTGCTAACACTTTTCTGGTTGGAAAAAGACATCAAGGACTTTCCTTTAGTCAAACAGTGCCGTTTGATTCTTCTCGCTCTGTCATCATCAGAAGGCGTGTGCAATACGGTGGGATGTGGTGGGGTGAGCTGCACGGCATCTGCCTTCAGGCCAGCGATGACTTCCAGTCCTATGCACTTAATGCCTGTGTCATCCTGAGTAAGCCAAACTCACTGAGCCTCAGTTTGTTCACTTACAAAATGGGAATAACAACAGTCACCCAGTTCTCACGGTTATTGTGAAAACTTCAGATACATCAAAGGGGACCATGACGTATAATACCCTAAATTATCTATGCAAGCATTAACTAATATTAACTAGAATGAAGGTGCTGAGAACCCAAAATTAGCATTTTTAGTTAAACATATGCCTGAAAACAATTTTGACTGACATAATGTGTAAGGAATAGGAAGAAAGTTCATAATCACATATAAGTGTTTATTTAATTCCACCCTCAATGGCAATTATTTTTAAAAGTAAATTCCAATTTACACCTGTGCTGTGCTCTGAAATCCACTTGTAAATTAGTTTTTGAAGTGCACAGCATGTTTTCCCATAGAAACAATGTTATAAATGGTGGCTAAGTCCCCAGCACACCGGGTAAAGACTACTTTATCCCAAAGTAAGCGAAATGTTCAGCTTTTGCAGGTTGGTCTGGGACCCTAACTACTCTATACAGTGCCTCTATGCAGAGGCTTGGGCATTGTTTGGGCTTCTCCTGCTGTTCTTTGGGACATGGGAGAAAAAATCATGGAAGCTCAAGCAGTGCCGGTGTTCTCCCCAAGGCCTCAGTGCATGGTGAGAGGAACTATCACTGCTTGGGAATATCTGTACGCCTCTGCCGGCCCTTCGCCCAGTCCACATCGGCACTAAGAGTCACATCTCCTCTTGAGTCAACCTTTATTTCCAGCTTGGGTTGTAGTGAATCCTCAAAAATAAATTCTTGAAAAGGGTAAACATTACGGTAGAACTCATCCACCCCTGCTGTTTCTATAGTGACTCTCCTTTTCCATAAGGAGATATGTCCACTTTAAGAAATGCCTGTCTGTCATGGTTCCAAGAAACTCCAGGTCATGTGGGGAAGGGGCAAAAGGAAGTAATTAAAGGTCTTAGGACAGATATCTCCTCCCTTTCAGAAACTCCTTCCCCTAGTGCAGATGAAACAGACACGAGTTAGTATTTTCAGTAGGAATTTTGTAAATTAGATGTTCCCATGTAATATTCCTTTACTGTAAATTCTTGCATTATTTTAATAGAGGGAATATTTTCACTTTTTGGAAGAGCAATCAAATGAAAGTCACACTTGTTAATCTCAGGTAATTCTGGCTCTGTTATAAAGCACCATTTTGATGTATAAAATTTTATACATTTTAACAGTATAAAATGAAGAGAAAAATATCTTAAAAGGTACAGTCCCACAGTGGGACAATGAGCTCATTTGAGAAGACTAATGTATATATATGGGTCTCATGGTTTCAAGTCAACATATGTAGACTGTGAAAAATCTGAATGATTGGAAATAGCTGGGCTAGTATTTTCAGTTTGAATGATACTATGGTGATGGCGAATGGTAGAAGCTTCCAATCTCCCAGTTCTGGGGTGGTCAAAGGGCTGCCATCTGTGGTTGTCCAGTTTGTGCACTGAATGAAGGGGGTTTACCTCCGTGTTAGTGACACTGAAATCCTGTCAAGCATCGTCGTGCAGGGCTGAGCTGGTAGGAAGAGACATCTTCTTGATATTTGGTCTAAGGTGCTGTATATACTAGCTACAACTATCCTGTTTAATTATCGCCAAATGCCATATTTATCTACCTTCCTGCCAGGAGGAAAAAATTGCAGCCAGGGGATGTCTTAAGGGAATTAGTAGAGCCATTAATCTCTGTTTATTCTACATTAAAGTTGACACTTTAAAGTTTTATTAAGAAAGGAGGAGGGGAGTTAATACTTGTCGAGTGTCTATGATGTGCCAGGCACTGTGCTACTCTGTTGAAGGCTGCTGAATTGCTTTATTCAAAATGGGCAAAAGCAGTGGAAAAGAATACAAGCAGTTAATAATTACATTCTAACTACCTTAAATTACCATATTACTTTCACAGCATTAGATTTTATCTTATTTATCACAATGGCTCTGCAAAAGGACTGATATTATCTACATCTTACATTTGAGTTATAGAGGGGTAAGTGACTAATAAATATTTACTAATAGATTTAACTAATAGATATACTAATAGATTTAACTAATAAACATTTTACTAATAGATTTAAGGGTCTCCAGACACTTAATCCTGTGTTCTTTCCATCATGCCATTAAAAAGCACATTTAAGTAAATTGAAACCTATAGGCTGAGGTCTGGAATGGGAAGTAATGTGTGGTGTTTGGGGTTGGTGGGAGAGAAGCTATGATTGGAAATACATTAATCTTTGGGGAAAAAAATTTAAGTTAACAGAAACAAATATGAACTACAGCTTGGAGCTGTAAACAATACAAGTAAAAGAGGAAAACAGAAATGTTTTTAAAGCCTAGGGAAAGAATAGAGTTCTCTCAGAACTTTCTGTGTAGCAAGTACCTTAAAAAGGAGGTAAGGAAAGGTATGAAAAGCCAGAAAAACATAGACACAGATTTAGTCTCAAGGGGATAAGGAGGGTCAGATATTAAAAGGAATACGTGCATTAGACAATTTGGATTATCTTTCCAGAACATTATAATATTTACTTGACCTAGCTGATTGTAGTGTATTTGTGTTTATAGACCAAAAAACTTAAGATAGCTTCATGATTATGCATAAAATATATGCCTATCATAAGTGAAGTATGACAAGAATGGAAAAACAACCACTACATGTACTCACTGTTAAACTGGAACTAACTGATCAGCACTCAGGTGCACAGATGGAAGTAAAACTCAATGGAAATCATGCAGGTGGTGGGGAGGAAGAGATGGGTGAAATCATACATAATGGGTACAATGTACACTATCTGGGTAATGGGTACACTTATAACTTTGACTCAAGCAATCCATGTAATCAAAAGCAATCCATGTAACCAAAATATTTGCACCCCGGTAATATTATGAAAGTTAAACAAAAAAAGAAAAAAATCTTAATGTAAAATACATTTTAAAAGCATAATTTAAGGTTTAGTAAATAAGTATAGGTAAAAATTGTAGTATTTAACTTAGCTTTAGCTTATTTTTACTTTAATTGTAGTTTTGTGTTTAAGAACAGAAGATACAAGGACAATACTTAATAATATAATACTGTTATTTAAAGATAATATTTTAATTTATGCAAATTTTGATGATTTAAAGCTTAATTATTCAATTGAAAATTTCTATAAATTGAAACACAACATATTCAGTCATTTCACTTAATGTATAATTTCAATCTTTGGAACATTATGTATTGTTCTTTGAAGAATTTCATTAAAGTAAAATCCATTGAGCAAGTAAGATTTGAATACATTGTTGCACAATAAACTAATTTATTTCAACAGCAAAAAATATATACCTAAACCATCATGAAATTATGGAAGAGACCATAATAATACATAACACGCTGGGAAACAGAAGCAATTTAGCATTTCAACTGGTGTGTAACTTTGGCTCACCAAAGACAGGCTTAGTTAAAAACATGACATTTGATTAATTGTGAATTGAATGTTTCAACCGGATTTCTCAGAAACCTGTTACCTTATTCAATTTCAGCATGCCCTTTCGTCATAACATTTATCACACTTTGTCACTAAGCGTGTATTTACATGATTACTTGATTAGCGCTGTTCCTCCCACCAGAACTAAGCTCTGTGAGGGCAAGGAATGATCCTCCGTGCTCACTGTCATCGCTCCATGCCTGGCACAGTACCTGGCACAGAGTAGGTTCTCAATGCTTATTAAATAAAAACAGCAAATAAACAAGCAGATGGATAATTTTAGCTAAATAAATTAAAATACAGGTGCAGAACTTTCACAAAGGCAAGATATCAATGTTGTATTAGTCACATTATTTGGGTCACTGAAAGAAACAAAGGAAATGGAAATTGAAACATGATTGAAATAAAAGCAGAACCTCTGACAAACCAATGGTCATTCTTCTAGGATGAGTCAATGAGCTGACTGCCAATCCAATTTTATTATTATAGAAACAATGGACTATTTGAGAGCTATAGTCTATCAAAGAACTGTGCTTTGTTCAAATCCAAAGGCTTTTCATTGCGCTTATGTTAGTCAGACCCAGCTTCTTTCCATCTACTCTTCCATCCATAATCTTCCATCCCTTCATTTATCCACCCTTCTATCCTTCCATTCCCTCACCAACCCATGCATCCTTCCATTCATTCATGTTAGCACCCTCCCACCCTGAAATTCACCATTGCTGTCCATCCCATCACCCAGCCACTCATTCTCTTTGCCGTTTCTTCCATCCATCCACCCAATAATCCCTTTGTTCTTTCTCCCCAGCCAAAGTTAATTGCTTGTTGATAAGCAGAAGGTATGACTAAATGGCACTGGAAATCAAGCATGCATTTAAATGTGTGATTTCAGGCAGATTGGAGAATATATGATTACACCACTTATTATGGGTCTGATAGCCATCTAGTTAGTTCATTATATTGCAGTTCAAAACTAAAGATAATCAGCTATAATTTCCAAGCTTAATTTGATATTTTCTGCCTGCCCATTGCATTACTTTTATACACCATAGAAACTGCCATTTCAGTTTTTGAAAGTACATTAAATATATTCTATCTGTCCTAATGAAATTATTATTAATTTGTTATTTATTAATTT
This sequence comes from Lepilemur ruficaudatus, assembly GCA_963574885.1. Taxonomy (NCBI): domain Eukaryota; kingdom Metazoa; phylum Chordata; class Mammalia; order Primates; family Lepilemuridae; genus Lepilemur; species Lepilemur ruficaudatus. The sequence continues at coordinate 5,248 of CAUYRT010016110.1, read as the reverse complement.
TAGAGAAGTTCTAAACACTACTGCAACATTTGAGAGGCACATTTGTTTTCATTATTCAGCTTCATGAGCAGAAATAATTTTCTCCTTTTGTATAGTGCTTTACAGTTTACAATATTCTCTTTATAGATCCATCATCCTTGATTCTCAATTAAAAGCCAAACTCAATACTTTGCATATGTTTTGCTGCATTTCTCATTTCATCTCAGGTAAGCCAGCCGACCCTCTCTCCCCTCCTGGGACATGCCCTGGTGCCGTGTTCATTAACTTTCCCCTGGTGTTTGTTTGGATATTCAGATGATGATGAAGTGGATGTTGTTCTCATTATTTCTGCCTCAGGATGTGGTGGACCACCATCTGCAGCTGCCGTGTAAGTGATCATCTTGGCGCTGACCCACGTGCCACCTTTGTAGTCATGAGTATTCTATCCGAAAGATGCCATCTGGTTTTCACGGAAGCTGGTGGAAAAGTGGGGGTCTATGTTTTACCGCAGAGATGCATGTTCAGAGAAAAAAACTGAACATTTTCTGCTCCCATTAGGGACAGAGCATCAGCTGTTGTGTTCTTTGTATCAAATTTTCTCATAGCTTATACCTTCGTGGCTATTCTGTTTTGTCAGGCATATTAAAAAGTCCTCTATATTCTGTGAAGTGGGGGCTGGCTAGGAGAAAGAGAGATGAGAACAACTGCTCCAACCACAGAACCTAAAGGTCTAACATGATTTAGCCCAGTCCCCTGATAACGAATTGTTAGTTTTTTAGATGCAGAAAACTCTTCAAGGTTATCCTCCTTATTTGTTAAAGTTTTATTCAGAAATAATTTCTAATGACAGAAGAATTACAAGAACTCTACAAAGAACTCCATTATATCCTGCATCCAGTTTCATTAATGGCTAACATGTGGCACATTTGCTTTATATATATTTATTGAACCATTTGGGAGTTAAATTTTAAAAATTATCCCCCATTTATTCCTAAATAGTTCAGTGTACATTTCCTAAAAGCAAGACATTCTTTTACATAACCACAGTGCAATGTTCAAGTTCAGGAGATTTAACATTGTTGTAACACTATTACCTAACATACAGTCCATAATTTTAAGACTTAAAATCAATGATAAAATTATAAAAATTTACCACCATGCTTTAGCCCTTAATTAAGCTGGTAAAAAAAAATTGTACAGCTCCTCTTGTTATATGGCCTCTTCTGTGGAAACTTGCTAACTTTTGAATGCCCATTTCACTTATACCAGCTTATAGCATAGAATAAGTACATAGCAAATAGAAAAACACTGTATACTTGACTCTTTACTGAGCCTGTTTGTAGAACGAAGTTCTTTCTTTGTCTTACAAAGTGTTTCTTAGATTCGAACACATGCCCCCTTCTTACCCCTTTCCTCTTTTTGGCCCCACTTATACAGTGTGAAGTTGTCCTAAATGTTTTTATTGTTATTTTTTTTTTCTGCCTTATTCTGTGGTTTTTTTCCCAGCTCCTACTCATGCAAGGAAGATTTGTCTTCAAAATTATTTTTTCTTATTCAGAAATTCACCCACTTTTTCAATGATTGAAGTCCCAAGTGATAAGATTTTAGGTGAACATCTACTCTTTAGATTCTTTAGAATAGCATCATTGATTTTCCAGAAGTCTTCAAAAGGAAGTGCATAGAAATAAGCATTATTTGTAGTGGTATCTTTTTCATGACCAGTATTCATCTCTTCTATTAGCAGGTTTATCGACAAAGAGGAAAACTGGCTTCTGAAAGTAGCTCACGATCAAGAATACTGCAGAAAACTTGCCTTGGGGAGTCTATATATTCTTACCTAATTCCTGTTTCCTTATGAATTTTGGTCACTTAGTGCAGTTAGTGTTATAATTTGTTGTGTGTTTCCACCATTAATTTATTCCCTTGCTCACTAATTTATCCAGATAAAGGTCTTGAAACTGGAAAATATAATGATGATTTATTCCAAATATTATTTCTTATGTTTTCTTTGCACTGACAATGGCTAATCTCATGTTTTAAAAGGAATGTTTTCCTATAAAATACCTTTTTTAAAAAAATGGTGAAACATTGAGATAAAAGACCCCAATTGGCAGAGTAATTAGTTGGTCAACTGCTTTTCTATCACATAAATTACTTTTCTGTCAAGTGACAACAAATTTAATTTGAACTGAGATTAATTACATAATAATTATGCTTAACATAATTGGTTAAATAGAGGAATTTCTTATGAAATGGTAGATTCTTAAATTTATACAAATAAGACCAGATGGTGAACAGCTAGTTTTAATTAAATTAGCTTTGATAATTATAGATGATTAATTTTAGATTTGACTCAGATTAGAAAGAATATATTAAGAAAATTATTTTTAGTTTTTTAATAGGATGATAATATATTATGATGATTATAAACCCTGATACCTGGGATCTAATTAATAATCCCTTAATTTCACTTTGATAAATAAAACCTCAGAAAATGTTACTAAGAATAAATGATAGAATCTCTTTCCTTGGAGGTCTTTTAAGAATCAATCAGAATCCTGTGTATTTAAAAGGCTAGATGTTTTCTTCATAGAGATAGGGGGAGCAGGGGTATGGGGATGAACTAAATGGTTTCCTGAAGATATTTCTAACTCCTGAATGTGCTGACTAAGCCAATTATTATAGAATTAGGCATGCTATAAGTATCACACTACAAAAATGACTTCTGAAAAGGATGTAACTAAAGTACACACTGTAGAGAATGGGTTTTCTTCATTTCTTTTCATTCAGAAGATATTTTCACATGGCTTGTCATGTGAACCCTGGCACAAGGAGTCTGTGAATTGCTTCTGACCACAGGAGCCATGTGTCACTCATCTGTGAAAGTCTGAATCTAATCTAAAAGTGCAAAAAGAGAAGCTTGGCTCACTGAGGGGCCTGCCGCACACTGGGTAAACTTCATTTTCCTTTTACAGGGATGGCTTTTGATTATGTTTGTTGGTTCATTCATTTACTCATTCATCAAATATTTACCATGTGCAAAGCTCTGTGTTTGTGATACGATTTTATTAGGCACTTGCTTTCAAAATAAAAGACTATTAATGCAAGAGTTCGATTTCTAGATTTTGATTGTCTCTGTCTGCTTCCAGCAACATGTTTTCAGCTGCTTCCACTATTTTCTCTAACAGGAACACAAAGCCTAAGTCTAGCTCAGAATTCACCACATGATGAAATAGTCTGAATTTTTAAATGGCCCAACCAGGAGAAGAGTTGCTGAGGTGAGGTCTCCAAATGAAAGCATGCACACAAAGTCACATACATATGGTCCTGTGTGTGAGCAGACAGGCTAAGGCCATCTGGCTGTTTCAGAGTAGTTTTCCAGGGAGGTTCTCTCATGGAGGATGAGAAATTAAATCCTGGTTCACTGACTTTTGCAGGCCTGATCTTGGCTGCAGCAGAAATTCACTTATTATACCAGTAATATTAACTGACCTGAAACTAGATGTCTAAAGCCATCTAGGATAGCCTTTTATTTTGGGGTAGATCCACTAAATCTGCCAGATTATAGACAAGAGTGGTTATAACATTGCAGTCAAAGTTTTAAACAACTGACCTAAGATATCTTTTCTGTACTAATGCTTCCATGAGTATGAAATTAGAACAAGAGCATTGAATTTCTTTCTTTTTAATTTTTTTTTTATTTTTACAGATGGGGGTCTCACTATGTTGCCCAGGCTGGAGTGCCATGGCTCTTCACAGGTACGACTGCGGTGTTCTATAGCCTGGAAATCCTGGGCTGAAGAGATCCTCCTGCCTCAGCCTCCTGAGTAGCAGGGATTATAGAAGCACACCACCACACTTGGCTAGGGGAGTTGGATTTCTCAAAGACTATTTCTAATTAGATACTTTTTGTTACACAAATCATACATAAGTATTGTAGAAAAGTAATGAGATATCAAGAGATAGAAAGGAGAAGTAAGTGGGGACTTTCAACCCCACTACCCAGCAATAACCACCCTTAATATTTTGGGGATCATCCTTCTAAATATTTTTCTATGAATATTTATTTTTATTTTACAAAGGAAAAGGGTGATTATGTATATACTATTTCATAACCCATTTTTTATTGAATAACATAGTGTGATCATTTTTCTATTAGTACATATACTTCAGAACAATCACCTTTACAGAAAGAAGCACAGTAATCCATGATTGATCCTTACTTTATTTAACCAAGCCCTTACTTTTAGACATTAAAGACTCTGTTTTAATTTTTTATAGCCTGGTAAACTGTTGTCCACTCTTGCTTAGTTTCTGTCCAGAGAGCAAGGGTTATTCATCTGGAATCGGATCACTCTCTGGGAAGCATTCATGAAAATAACAAATCTAAACTAAGTTTTTCTATCCTGCATTCATTTCTTTATGCACACTTTCAATTATTAAGTGATTATAGTTTATTTTAATGAAGTAAATTTTGGGTTAGTTACCTACCAGTGACATAAAGTAGCACTTTAATCAGCAAACTGTGTTAAAATCACATGGAATAGTGGATTAATACAGAAAAGATATATTAGGTCAGTTGTTTAAAATTTTGGCTGCACGTTACAACCACCTGGGAGGCTTTTAAAAATCCTAATGCCTGGGCCTCCCCCTAGTCCAATTAAATCAGAATCTCTGGGTCAGGGTTCTGGGCTTCAGTCGGTATTGTCAAGCTCCCCAAATAATGACCATGTGCAGCCAATTTTGGGAACCACTGATTCTATATTAACTCTCTGCCTCTTTCTGAATATGAAGTTACTTTTGATTTCCCTGAACTTTTGAATCAAACAATGATGAAAATAGAGGGCTGACCTGAGTGGGAATTAGCAGATGGAGAGGGAAGTCCAACAGGGATCCTGAGGCAGAGACTGGGGCTTTGATGCGGCAGCAGCTGGCTCTGAGATCCGTAGGATAAAACCTTGCCTTGCAGAAAGGCTAAGTTGGCCGGACGGGGGGTGGTGCGGTGGCTCACGCCTGTAATCCTAGCACTCTGGGAGGCCAAGGCGGGTGGATCATTCAAGGTCAGGAGTTTGAAACCAGCCTGAGCAAGAACGAGACCCCATCTCTACTAAAAATAGCAAGAAATTAGTTGGCCAACTAAAAGTATATAGGAAACATGAGCTGGGCATGGCGGCGCATGCCTGTAGTCCCAGCTACTCGGGAGGCTGAGGCAGAAGGATCACTTGAATCCAGGAGTTTGAGGTTGCTGTGAGCTAGGCTGACGCCACAG
>CAUYRT010016109.1:0-13894 GCA_963574885.1 Lepilemur ruficaudatus | reverse complement strand
TTATTGGGGTTCCCACTAATCTTACATGCTGCGGAAGACCCGGAATGAGGAAAGACACTCCCTTATATACTCTTAGCAAAACAGGAAATGTGCCACGTCATGGGCAGGGTGCAGCGCATGCGCAGGGCTTGTTTATCATCGGTCTGGCTGGGTGCAGCGCCGGAAATAGGCGCCATCTTGGGATAGGCCTTAGCGGCCCCCCACACAGAAATGGAAAAAGAGTTTTGGTGGTGGTACCTTGAAAAAGTGATGAACACTTGTACGGTCAGCTAGAATATGAGTGATATGGATAAATAACGTATGGATGTGCTCTTGATTCACTCACCTTCAAAGAAAACATATTAACTCAGGAGTGCACTTCAGCAGAAAATTTTGCGGCTTTGCTTTATGCCTCTCTGCTTAGCACCTGCCATACTCTACTCCCAAATCATTTGAGTTTGTGTTTTAATTGCATAGCACCTGCCATCACCACAATCCATTTAATTGCCATTGTAATTAATTTGCTCTTAATAGGGATAAGTAAAAATAGATATTTTTCTAACTTTCTACTACCTTCTTTTGTCTCTCCAAGTTTGTCCATACTTTTTTTTCTCCCTTATGATACGTATGGATCTATTTAAAAGTAAATTCCCAGATGTCAATATTAGGACTTCTGCCTTCTGTAATCATGGATTGATAGAGGAATGCCAGGAGATGTATGTAGGATCTATGTGGAATGGCATATATCAATTTTTTCTCCAATTTATTACTTATTTAATTAATTTATTTGTTTTTCATTTCAGCATATCATGGGGATACAAATGTTTAGGTTACATATATTGCTTTTGCCCCATCCAACTCAGAGCTCCAATTTATTTTATTTTATTTTTATTTTTATTTCATAATATTACAGGGGTACAAGGTTTTGGTTGCATGAATTGCTTTTGTACAGTTTGAGTCACAGTTATAAGTGTGCCTGTCACCCAGGTAGTGTGCATTGCACTAGTTAGATGTGAATTTACCCATTCCCACCACCCACCTTTCATGTGCTTAATTTCCATTGAGTTGTTTATAATTAAGTAGCATATATGAGAATGCTATGTGTTTTTCTAATTGACTAAATGTATTTAAAAATATGTGGGAACTGTCCTTGGCTAAGTTTTAACATTCTGGTATTAGCATAACTTTTAAGAATTCAACTTGAAGCCGTTAGCTAATTTTCTTAGATATTTCAAAGTAGCTACCTTGAGATAAATGGAAGCATCACAGAAATAGCACGCTTTGGGAAAAATGGACATGGAGTTGAGTTAGAAAAAGGCAACAGTCAAGGAAAACAGAGATAAGTCCAATTAGAGGACTGTAGGAGGTGTCTGTATAGGAAAAAAGGGTTGAGGGGCTCTTAAAGATTGCTAACACTAAATTTTATTGATTTTTGGTTGTAATATATGATAATATATATCGCTTCTTTTGACTCAGATTATTCATATATCCTTCTTTCTAGCTCACAATTTTGGAATAGAAAAGAGTTTAAAAGTCAAACAGAAAGCAAGTATCAAGACTATAAAAGAATGAGAAATTAATAGGAAAATAAACACTCCTCTGGAATGTCCAGATATTTAGAAACATTGTTCAGTTTCCCATTAGTTAAGTGAAAAAGTCTTAAGGATAATTGCATTAAAATTATAAGGTGGGTGAGCACAACAGTCTGAACGAATTTGGGACATCCAGGTAAATGACTTCTAGTGAACACTCAGGATAGAATCCTCTGCTTAGTTGGTTTCTCTTTGTTCTTATCCCACTCTTTCTGAATTTTTGGATTTCTGAATCTTTTCATTATTTTCACAATTGCTTCTTTGACTAATGGTTTGCATTTAATCTAGTAGACAGCAAAACACCAATGAAAACATTTAAGGCAGGGAATCACCTGCAATGTTTGTATTCAGGTTGCTAGAATTTCCAGGGTAAAACTAGAAAAATTTTCTGAATATGTGGATTATGGAAATATATATGAATTAATAAGTAAAACATTTGAGAGACTAATTCATTTTTTCTCTTCCTAGTAGAATGAAAAGACATATGCTACTTTCCTTTTTACAAAGCTAAAAACATTTTCTATTGAATGGGATGACATGATTATAAAGGGAATCTGCGATTCCGTTTGTATGGAAATTAAGTTTTTGAAGGCAGTTGTTCTTCATTTTTTTGTGATAATACTCTGTAAAAAATATAGAGAGTGGAGAAATTTATTAATAAGGAAATTAGTATTGGGGGAAATTAGTAATACCTCAGACATATATACACACACACATACACACACATATATTAAAATATTATATACATATATATTAACTTCCCTTCTTTAACACTCTATTAATGTACACAGATATAGACTTGAAAACCAGTTTTTACAATATGTATATTGTAAAAGACAGCAAACGTTTTCACCAGGGAGCACAATAATTGATTCAAATAAGACCCCACCATTAGTCTAGCTTATACTTCCAGTTCCCGTTTCCAGATCAGAGTTTTAAATTAGTGGCAAATTTTCTGTAGTGATTCTAATTGAATAATTTATTAACATAATAGGGATTAAATTGTATTTGAAGACATATTTGTTTCTTGTGTCTATGGTAAACTGCTACTGAGCAGTCTCTTCTTATTATCAGACAGAGATTGTTCTTTATGGACTATATTTTGCCTGCTCAAGCTATAAAATACCACTTTCAGTCCACAGTCCCCCTGTCCACTTGTTTGGCTTCATTTTAGCTTCTAAAAGAGACAGACTCTCTCTTTGGGTAGTCAAAGTTTAGTCTATTTCTTTAGTCTTCGATAGTGGGCATTTTTACCCCAATTTTAGATTCTCTCAGATGTGTCTTTTCAAAAATACTTTTGCTGATAGAGATCTAAGTTTAATTTGGGTTCATAATGATATTTTGTCAGATATATATGTTTCATATTAGTGTATATATAGCATATATGTATTATATATATTCTTATTTATATCCACAGGAAGAAAATAAAAGCGATCAAATTGAATATTAATAAATACTTTAATCCTTCCATTTTAAGGTACTCCCTAGGATTGCTCCAAGTATGTATCTTCAAATGCCTTATATTTTAAATCATACTATCCCAAATGCACTGTAACAATTTAGGTAAATATCTAAACAGCTATTTTTTGGAGGGGTAAAGCAGCAATATAGACATACCAATGAAAACATGATTTACCTGTAGAAATTATATGGGTCTGGAGGTCATAGGTAGATAATACAATTTTTCCTACCATGTAATGGTTCCCAGGGACAGGCATAATATGACAAGGTGACTTTACATGTCATAAAACACCATGTATACCTTTTTGAGAATGAACACTATATGAGATGTTGGAGCTTTCTCTCAGATTCTGAAAAACTCCTTTGAAAGGCAGAAATGGTGTAATATTTAAGATGAAAAGTAAAAAATTGTTCTGCTACAACATCTAAACCTATTTCTTGGGACTAATAACTCTAAATCATGAGAGATAAGTCAGTCTTTAAATAACTACCAGTAGGAGTATGAACCAAGGTAGTAATTTTCACTTAAAATGCCAGCAATATGTAGTGGTAATGACAAATACCACAGCAGTGGTCATGGAAACCTTTCACTTGAAAATTATAGCATGATCCGCTGCACACAGTGTCAGCATAATTTGCTGCTTTGCTTCCTCGCACACTCTCACTCCTTAAACACTTCCTGTCTGCTTCCAACCTGATCCCTCTTGACAAGTGGCCATCTTGAATGTCACTGCCGGTCTTACCACTTTTAGATGACTTTTCAACAATTCAGTTGAACAAACTTTGATTGAGCACTTCTCATGTTCTAAGGGATCTGACTACATAAATTCACAGGACAAAGATTCTTGCCCCTAAAAGAGTCTTATTAAATACACAGAATTATATACATATCTACAGCTATTTAAGAATGACCACAATGATATAAACACTATGGGACTCTAGAGAAGAAATAGATCAATGACTTAAGGAAGAATCTAGAAAGATTCACTGAAGATTTAAAACTTAAACTAGGCTTTGAGGAATCTAATATTCCTGGAAGATTTGTAGAAAATGTAGCCTCAGAAACTAATAAGCCCATAACTGTACTACTAAATATTCTTACTAGGGGGAAAAAAAAAAGTCTGTTTCAACTAACCACAGAAATGGGATAGAGGGAAAATGTTTCCAGACCATGGTTCTGAGAGTTTTGTTTTGTTTGTTTTCCTGGCAGACTTACCAAACCATTTTTCTGCATTTCCATTTTAGAAATTAGTCACTATACATACCTTTATATCCTTGAGGTGAGGTTTGGGGAGGAAATTAGAGAAGTTAGATGTATTCTTAAGTAGCCAGAAGAATGCAAATGGAAAAGGCAATTTCTAATAAATGAAATTACTAGAAGGGTGGAAAATATTAGGCTGATTAGGTATGTCTAATTTGTATTTTTTCCATTTCCTACTCAATTTTGTGACTTTGTGGATTAATGATTCTTGATAATAAGGGGTTTATGAAAAAGATATACAAGTATTATGTACCCATAATAATTAAAAATTTTAAAAAGGGGGAAAATAAAGTGGACCTAAATTTTATGAGCTAAATTTTACATAGCATCAAGTTGAGAATGCAATTGAATGTCTGTTTAAAATAGAAAGGAATTAGAAAGATTTCAAATAAGCAACAGTGCAGTTTGAGGAACTAGAAAAGCAAGAACAAATCAAATCCAAAATTAGTAAAAGGAAGGAAATAAAGATCAGAGCAGAACTAAACAAAACACTTTACACTAATCATCAAGGAAATGCAAATCAAAGCCACAGTGAAATAACATCTCAACCCAGGTAGAATAGCTATTATCAAAAATACAAGAAAATAACAAATGCTGTTGAGAGTGTTCAGAAAGGAGAAATCATACACTGTTGGTAGAAATGTAAATTACTACATCCACTACAGAAAATGGTATGGATGCTTCTCAAAAAACTGAAAATATAACTATTGTACAATACAGCAATCCCTCTACTGGGTGTTTATGCAAAGGAAATTGAAGAGATACCTGTACCATCATGTTTATTGCAGCACTATTCATAATGGCAAAGATATGGAATCAACATAAATGTCCATCAACAAATAAGTGGATTTAAAAAAAGTGTGTGCATATATACACACACATACACATATACAATGGAATATTAGTCAGCCATGAAAAAGAATAGAATACTGTCATTCACAACAGGAGTGAGCCTGAAATGACACAGAAACACAAATACTGAATGTTCTCACTCATATGTGGGAGTTAAAACAAACCTGATCTCATAGCAGTAGAGAGTAGAATCATAGTTATCAGAGGTTGGGAAGGGAGAGTGTATGGTAGGGGAGGGGATGGAGAGTTTGCTTAACAGGTAAGAAATTACAGCTAGATGGGAAAAATAAGTTTCAGTGCTCTATAGCACTTTAGCATAAATATGATTAAAATAATTTATTGTATGTTTTCACAAAGCTATTAATAAAAGAGAGGATTTTGAATGTTCACAACACAGAGAAATGGTAAATGTTCCAAGTGATGGCTATGCTAATTACCGTGATCATTACACATACTACACAGGCATGGCAATACCAGTCTGTATCCCATGAATATATGCAATTATTACATGTTAACTAAAAATAAAAAGGAAAAATGGGAAACAATGTCAAATGAATTACAAACTAGTAAACCTCTAACCCTTATTTGGGTGAGGCAAAGACATAAAATGTAACCAAAATGTTTGTACCCTCATAATACCCTGAAATAAAAATAAATAAATAAAAAAAATTAATAAATGCTAAAATCACCATAAATATCACAGAGTCAAAAAAACATCTTATTAAGTACTGCCTCACATACCTCTATTTACATGCATTATTTGACTACATGCATTTGAGTACCTTGTCAGTAATACGAATTATATCTATTGTTTTCTATAGATCTTATAGAAAAATAAAGTCTTCTCTCACATGGTTTGTTGAAATGTGATTTTATTATTGACTGTATTAAAATTATTTTTAACTTTGAATTTGGTAATATGAAGCAAATTTCAGGATTTTTTCAAATTTTGAAATATTTTTATTAAGTTGCTTTCACATATGAGCTATAAACTTAAATAAATTTTAAATAAATATATCCTAACTTATTGTTGATTATAATCACTTTGTTGTGCCATCAAATACTGTCCATTCTATTTTACTAACAGAGAATAGAACGATGGTTACCAGAGTCTGGAAAGGGTACCAGGGAAGGGGTATAAAGTGGAGATGGTTAATGAATTTATTACTTTTGCCTGTGCTCTTCATTTTTTAAAAGGGTTTCCTCTTACTTGAAAAGACCCCATATATTAATTTTGGGGAATGTTCACTCAGTAGGAATATATGTCTATTTTACTTCAAATCTGATGGATTTTTAAATCACTGGCTAAGATAATAAGATATTTCACTTAGAAGATATGTAGGGTGAAAACGGAACAGAAAAATTCGAATAGGAAGGATTTAAGAGGACTGAAAGCTGCTAAGGATGAAAGTTATGGTATTCAGAGCACTGGCGAGAAGGAAAGGAACAGGGAATTGATGAAAGGAGGTCTAGAGAAGGTTAGTAACAATCACACAGATTTAGAGAAGATTATCCTAAAACTGATAACAAAGGTAATATATGGACTGTGCTCAAAATTTTTTCTGTCAGACTACTGAGTATATCAACTGGAAAGAGGAAGAGATAGAATAAAGCACATTTCCTAAGAGTAGGTGAACGATGTACATAAAATAAAGATCACGCTAGCATCAGTGATCAAAAAGACAGATGAAGGAAGGGGATCCCAAGGACAGAGCAGAGCTAAAGCTCAGCTTATATGTGCAGTGTCTGCTGAATTCACACTCACAGGACATTCACTTCAGGAAAGTAAAGGGCCAGAGCCATCATGGACTGGTAACCTGTAGTACTGCTGGAGAAACTGAGGCCCACTGCCTTCTCTTTCTATTGTATGGTAAGGCCTTTAAATTGTATTCTAATCTAGCTTGTGCTTGGTCTAATTAAAACATAAGACACACAAACACACATACGCACACACACACACACATTATTTTTAAGAGCAATGGGGAGGGGCATTTCATTGGTTGATTTTTACCTTATCACCTAGTTACTTTGACTCCACAGGCAAAATTCAATGAGGGTGAAGGAAGGATGTGTATCCTCTATATAAACTCTAACCATCTTTCATTTCCTCCATTTACTTCAACTATAGAACTTATTGAAGAATGGGTTCTGCAACCTTTTACTGGCAGCCTGAAAGCCCCAAAGAAAAAAGTATGTTAAGATAAACTAGACCAAAAGGCTATGGATGGGCAATATCTTGTCCTACATCATAACATGTATGGTATACTGTTCACATGCATTTTATTGAAAGCGGCAATGATTTCTTTAGGAAATAGGCAGGATTTAAGTTATGGAATAATATACAGGTCTGTATAGGAGTCAGAGTCCATATCACACAGCCTGGCACTCCCTTGTGGGTGGTATTTGGTTACTGCTTCACGTCTCTGAGTTCCTAAATTCAGGAAATGAAATAGAAAATAGGACATTGAACAGCAAGCATAGACATAGTGCAAATAATATATAAGGTATTTAAAAAGATTCGTGAAAACCTCCTGTAAGCTTATTGCAACTTAGAAAACTCCTTTTCTCACTGCCCGATTGCCCACACGAGGTCTCCCAACTTCTGTTACTCCTTATATCTCCTAATCCTTATCTCCAAGCAGGAACAAATTTAGCACAGACATTCTTCTACTAAATAAACAGAGTGTATGGGGGAAACTTGTGGTATTTGTTTGCCTTTGCTCCTTTTTAATAGCTTTTTTGGGTCATTGAGTAGATGGATCATAACTGCCTACCTGCCCAAATAGCAATCTATATTTTCACACCAGCCTTAAAGGCTTTTAGGAGAATCTATTTCTGTTTGTTGTGAAGCTAATAAAGGTCCTTATCATCACCCTTGACATTTTCTGTCACAATACAGTAAAATATGTTGTAGTTATTCATTAGGAAATAATAGATACCTGCCTTGGGAACCATGAATGAAATTTATTATTAGCAAGAGTTTGTAATAGGCCATATCCTGGGCATGATTATTTATTTTTACAAAAAAATCCAATCTCTGTTCAGAAAATACCTGAAGGTGAGTCCCATTGGTTTGACTTTCTAAATGAAGGTTAAATTTATATCTTTTCTTTTACCCTAATGCTTTTAATTCAACACAAATTTATTGAAGTCTAATAAACTCAGACGTTATGCTGGGCAGTAAAAATACGGAGATGAATAAGACAGATTATTTAATTTAAATAGATAGCTCACAAGTGATAGTTGAAGTGGCAGGACAAGATATAAGCAGAGATTCACCAGAAATAATTAAAACCAGAATATAGTACAAGGTGAGTCTAAGAACAGACAAGAGGGGGCAAATTAACTCTGCTTGGAAGAGACAAAGAATTTATTATCTTCAAAAAGAATAAGTCGTATAGAATGAGGAAGATTTTTTTCCATGCATAGTGAAAGTACTCTAGGAGGGAAAGGGGGAGGAGGCATTCTAATCAGAATAACCACAGCAGAGATGTGAAGGAGTCAGGTTGATGGAAAATTTAGAGAATGATGGTAATTTGGTGCTATTAGAATAAAAGGTTGCCCAACAGAGAAGTGGCAATCAAAAGACTATTAAGTTGGACTGAGCATCCTTATAAAAAGACTTATACACCAGCTTAAAGATTAGGGCGATGATGATCCTGCTTAAAAATTAGCACCATACTAATTTTTAGGCAGATTTCATAAAAATATGTTGACTTTGCTTACCCAGCATCTGTCCTCCACCCTGCTTTTTTTCCTTCTAATAATTGCAGTACAGTTATCCTTTGGAGATATGATTCAGGTGGAGAAGATATCTCTGGATTTTTGATCAAAGATTAGGCAAGTGAACTATGCAATGAGTGGTTCAGGTACAAGTAAAAATGACTCAGGTTTTTCCACTGAGAATTTGCTACAGGGATCAGTGAACAAATCAAAAAGTTGAAGAGAGACTGTGTAGAGACTGTACTTGCCATGATAAAACTAACAATGAATTTGGCCTTCTCAGGTTGAGTTGTGTTTCTTTTAATGTGCAACGAAAAAAAAATTAAAAAAGAAAGAAAGAAAGAAAGAAAGAAAGAAAGAAAGAAAGAAAGAAAGAAAGAAAGAGGAAAAGAAAAAAAAGAAAAATCCTGATAAAAAAATCAAATGGTTATATATAGTTTTTACATATATATTCTTTTATAGATACCAGTAGGATAGATTGCCATGATAGAAAGTGGAGAAAAGGAAATGAGATAAACACATAAGTACTAGAAAAGATACGATGAGGACCAAAATTAAGGCAGTGTCTCTGAGATTAAAGATGGAGGTCTTGCCCATTTTATCATTCTTTCTTGAATTCCCAGCTCCCAGACAAGGTCCTGGTAATAGGTAGTACCCAAAATTTAGTGAATGAATGACCGGGGTATGATATAAATATAGAGAATCACATGAAAGGTGTGAGTAATGGTACCAGAAAATGAGGAATTAAATATGAGACTTATATTTCTAGAGAGAACAACTAGGTAGACAGTAGCAGCATTATTCAAGCTAGGGGATAAACAAGGTGATTTAGGAAAAACTAAAAAGGGAATGGAAGAGCTTTGAATGCTAGGGCAGCACATTTTCTGGTAATAAGTATAATGGTTCTGGATACAGTTTAAAGCTAAAGTTGAGTCTTAAAAATAAAAGAGAGATATATAGATTTGATGAACTTTCTGAATAGGATGCTTAGTAAGATACTCAAAACTTCAAAAGTCTTCAAATGTCATTTTCTAACAAACGTTTGGTGAGGGTCTTCAATTGCCGTGTATATTTCTCTGCATGTATAGTAGTAGATAAGTAGTCATGGCATTATTTATGCTAGGAAATAAGGAAGAGAAGCTAATAGGGGTAGGGTGGGATAGAACAGAACACAAATTGCTTATTTGAGAATCAATGTGGATTGATTAATGTGACTGTTAATTTATGTTACTGCTTATATTATTATTATTATTTCCATGATATTAGAGATTGAAAACATCAGAGCTCCAATACATGTGCTAAAAATTTACCCACACCTTTAGCGATATTCCAAAGGCAATGCAATTCATGCAATTTTACCCAATGTTTCAGTCTTGGTTGACATCTTTTTATACTAAGGTCTCTAACATTTTATATCTATTTATTTTAAAACATTCCTCACATGTTGATTTGTGGCATATCCAGAAGTCTTATTTCCCTGTACAGCCATAGTTCCTTAAGTTGAAGGGCTGTGCTTAGTTTCTCTTGGAATCTCCTGAAGTTCCTAGAAATCATGACAATTGAAGATAATGAATATTTTTTTTAAAAAAAGGACATTTAAAGACTTCGGAAGTTATGACGATACTACTAAGTATCTTTTTCAAAAACAAGTTACTCAAACCTACATATTTCACTTTTGTTTTTAAGACTGAACTTGGCTTTAAACTATATCCAGAACCATCATACTTATTACTGTAAAATGTGTTCCCTTGGCATCCCAATTGCTCTCATCCAATAACTTCTAATATAAAATATAATTTACTTTTGAACTTTATATTAATATTTTTATTGTTTGTACCATTCAATTAGATTATAAAATTTATGAAACTGGAATTTTTTTATTATTCATTGAGGTATTATTCCAAGTAACTAGAACAGAGACTGGTACATAGTAAATACTCAATGATATTTGTGGAATAAATGAATCAACTGGATGTCCTTTATTTATTTTATTGTTGGTCTTCACTTGCTTAAGTTCCCACATTGGCTACCTCCAGCAGGCACCCTCCGTGCAGCAGTCCATATGAAGAACATCCCTTGGCATTGGGCAGGGCACAGCTCTCAGGGTTCTAAGAAGATGGTCTGCAGTGCCACCAAACTGTAAGCTCCATGAGAGTAGAAATATGTGTCTGTTTTGTCCTCTGCTATATCGCAGATCTTAGCAAAGTTTCTGACATGTAATAATCACTTGTTAAGTTATTAGCTAGTAAATGAACAAATGAATGATTGAGTACAAAAATCCATTAAAAATAATAGATGTTTGCAACTCTTATTTGAAGCTTAGCTGTTTTAAATATGAGGGTAATTGCCATTAACAGAATGAAGCACACAAGAAAAGTCATGTATCTAGTTTCAGTCAAATAATAGTAAAGACCAATACAGCACAAAGTGAATGTTGAAAGAATGAAAACAAAGAACATCCAGGTATAAGTTTAGTATTTCTTTTTCCTCATCACTGAAAGTATTCTTAAGCAGCTCTAGTAGCAACCGATGAAGGAGGAAATAAAAGGGGATGTGTAATTTAAAATGCCTATTGTCGAGCAGAGATGGAGATCAAAAAAGAGAAATTTCACAGGCTAAAGCCACAGGAAATAGGTTAAAATACATATATATTGTATGTTGACACCAATATTTGCCAAAGAAAGCTGTGGGCAACACAGAGCACTGATTTGATTTACTCTCTCAAAAGTAATGAATAAACACAGCAATACCTTAGACATGACAAAACAAAATGCCTGGAAAGGAAAAGGAATATAGTATTTAGTGCAAACCATGCTACATATGTGCAGATGCATGTGCACACAAACACATTGTACAAACTGTTTGGACTTAACAGCTGAATTTTGAATAAGGAGGGGCCTTTAATGCTTATTCATGTGCAGGTGCAATTAATGAAGAAGAGCAACCAGGGCTGCAAATTCCTGATTCTGCAACTAACGAGATGCTGGGAAAAAATTTTGGCTCTCAGCTTTTTACTCTACATCACTAATGGGCCAAGGCTGATCCTGTACTATCATACTCTGCCAAATACTGCATTCATTTAAATTTGCAGAATTATTCACATCAGCCAAGCATCCAGACTCTTTTCAAGCTGTTGCTGGGTCCATGGTCCTTCCATAGCAAATGACTCTTTAAATATCAAGGCATCCTCCTTACGGGATAATTTCCAACAGCCCCACATTAAACAGGATGGCTCCCCAAAGATGTACTAATCCCTGGAACCTGTGAATATTTAACATTATATGCCAAAGGGACTTTGCTGATGTAATTAAGGCTATGGACCTTGAAATAGAGAAATTGTCTTGAATTAGCCTGGTGAGGCTAATGAGCCTTTAAAAGCAGAACTTTCTCCAACTAGGTAGGAGTGCATAAATCAGAGATATTAGAAGTGTGGTAAAGACTCACTGGACATGTTATTGCCTTAGGGTAAACATGACAAAGAATGCAAATGGCTTACAGAGCTGAGGAAGGCTCTTGACATGTTGTTAACCATCTGAATGAGTTCGAAAGTGGATTCTTTTTCAGAGCCTCCAGTTAAGAGCCCAGGTCAGCCACTATCTAGATTTGGTTCTTGTGAGCACCAGAGCAAAATAGCCACTTGAAACTGTACTTCTGAGCTGCAAAACTGCAACAAATAACATATGGTTTTAAGCTACTAAATGTATTCTAATTTATTATAGCAGCAATAATAAACTAATGCAATTCCCAAAATAACAAGGAGAAAAGTTCTTATGCATTAGTGAACAGACAATGGTCATTGCCACTGAAGAGCTTATATTCTAGTTAGAGCTTATATTCTAGTTGTCCATTTGTACTATGATAATAGAATATCACAGACTGGGCAATTTATTAAAAATATAAATTTATTTCTCACAGTTCTAGAGGCTGAAAAGTTTAAGATCAAGGCACCATCAGGCTTGATGTCTGGTAAGGACCCAGTCTTTGTTTCCAAGTTAGTGCCTAGATTGCTGCATCCTCTGGAGGAGAGGAATGCTGTTCCTCACATGGCAGAAGAGCAGAAGAGAATGGACCCACTCCCATTCCTACAGCCCTTTTAATACCGGCATTAGTCTATTTAAGACCTTCATGACCTAAACATGTTCCATTAGGCCCTACCTCCCAACACTGTTGCATTGGGAATTAAGGTTTAACCTATGAATTTTGGTGGGGAAATAATCTTTCCAACCACATCAGACAAACAGAAAATAAATAATAAATAGAGGAAATAAATAAGTCATAGTGTATGGTAGATGATTTAAAAAATCAACAAGGAACTCCTGCTACTGGGAGAATAAATACACTCTTTCCTATCTTCTCTAAGTAAAATTAAAAATCCAGGATAGTACATATAAAACAAATATATGAGAAAACCATTGTGAATTACTCTTCTTTTGTCTTATGTATCCCAAAAGCAAGCAACCTGGAAATATCAGTGGATTTAGGCAATAAAAAAGGCCTTGGCTGGGCGCGGTGGCTCACGCCTGTAATCCTAGCACTCTGGGAGGCAGAGGCGGGCGGATCGCTCAAGGTCAGGAGTTCGAAACCAGCCTGAGGGAGAGCGAGACCCCGTCTCTACTATAAATAGAAAGAAATTAATTGGCCAACTAAAAATATATAGAAAAAATTAGCCGGGCATGGTGGCACATGCCTGTAGCCCCAGCTTGGGAGGCTGAGGCAGGAGGATCGCTTGAGCCCAGGAGTTTGAGGTTGCTGTGAGCTAGGCTGACACCACGGCACTCACTCTAGCCTGGGCAACAGAATGAGACTCTGTCTCAAAAAAGAAAAATAAACTGTCGTCAGACGCATCGCCTTCTTAAGACGCTTAAGAACGAAGCTTCTTGATTAATAAAAAAGTGCCACCAAAGAAACACAAACTGCATCATTAAAAAAGTGACCATGAGACAGATTGCTGGTGAGTGGTACGGAATGCTGCATGTCCCAGTAATTGCCAAATACCGAGTGTCTCTGGAGCTGAACTTTAGCGGGT